>JAUOBX010092952.1:0-12932 GCA_032360705.1 Eupentacta quinquesemita
ACCAGAGAAGAATTGGGGTAATCCTCACCATGTTGGCAATTCACATATCGTATTTGTTCATAGTGCTCCTGACGTTAGATAACTCTCAACTTACGCCGAGACTGTGTTCATCAAGCTTATATGATAAAGGTGCAACTCCACATTAAATTTGATACAGATATAGGCTTGCGTTCGTTAGATATCGCTCAACAGGAAGTATCACGTACATTTGGCGAGTAATAAAAATGTGCGTCTTGTTTTGATGAATGGAATTGTCTACATATTCATATGAGGAGGAGAAAAATACAGATATTCATTGCCGCTCAACCAACTGTTATATGAAGGGGTACTAGGGCCCCAAGTGCTATGTATTATTTACGGATCTCCACTGATAAATCTCCGTAACTAGTCGCGAACGAATCGTTCGCAAGTTGAGAAAAAAGTCCGTGACAGTAAAATATTTCAAGTTCGTATCTTTTTAGCCGACTGAGTTGTTTGCGTAAGCCCAATTTTTTTCCGAAAACGATGTTCCAATTAGTAAAATAATGGTAAGGATAAATAACCGATGTTCAGCACAGGTCACGAGAAGAACTGAAATTACGAGCCGACATACTTCGTGGGATTTTCTCGCCAAAAAAGTGTGCTTCAGATCTAAAACTCATGCTTATAGGCTATATGTAGAGCCTATGACCTCCTACCATTAGGCTATGCGTTATTATGTTCTGATGCAGTACTAGTAGTATACTCAGTCAGTGCGGATATTGCTAATGTTTGGTCACGAAAGTGCGAGTCAGGAAAGCAATAGGAGTCGAGGATATCACTTTTATCAGTATCGGTCAGCTGTCCCTGAGGAAATAAGTTTGCTGAACCCAATTTGAATGGCTATCATAATACAGAGACTTAACTTGGCCTAAGCACTCCTCGTTGACAAGGCGTTGTTGTTCAGTTGTATGGTAGGATCCGGTAACATCGCGTGTAACCTAACATCGTGTGTCAATGTTCCCGATGAATTGTCGTCGTACTCGTGCTATAGACATGTAGACGATTCTGAAGAAGACCGGTTATCCGAATGCATGATAACCTGCTCAAACAGTACTATGCATTTATTTGTGAAGGTCGCCCCGTCTCCAAACTCCTCTCCCTCCGTATCACCGGTTGAGTTTCGCGATTGAACTCATTCCAGCCTCCAGGTACGTCCCTCTGAATCAGTCAGAGGTAGGAATGGGCTTTCGAATTGAACTGCCACTTGTTTTCAGAATACCCGCCAAAATGACATCTTCGTGAAGCACTTACGGAATTTCTCACGCATGCTTGCGATCATTCGTAAAGTTACAAACGGATTCACCTTGAAGATAAGAACGAATTCTTCGTGAGTCGCTAGCACATGAAATAGACGATACGAATGTTACGTAAAGTTACGAACGATTTGAAAATTACACGATTATTGTTCGTGACTCGCAATACGAATATTCGTAACTTTCATGCTATAGTGACCATGATCGATGTCGAGGCCGATAAACCCGTTCACTATTCGCCCGGTCATCGGGTTACGTGGGTACCCTATATGTTGCTGAAGCCTGTTCCATGGAGACCCTGTCTGTATGGGTTTTAAGCATGGTACTTTCAGGCACATCGTGTTCTAACTTGTGTAACATTTTGATGATATTCGGGAAGCTTGCAAACTAGGGAAGATAGATGTCGAGTATCATTACGTCGTTCTTCGTCGCGGAGTTTCAGAAGTTCTACAAGCTTTGCCGACTCCAAAGGACTTATTTGTTGGGTTCCATACAACAGCGATGCAAGGAATCACAACACAACGTTGTGGTCGTGTTCATTACCTACTAGTACATATCAACCGATTCCAACCACAATGACAAACCGATTAACCTACCTTTTCCCGACTGCATCGACTGAAGTTAAGAATTTCAATCTTCTTGATGAACCAAATGTCAGATAATATCATTAGCCGTCATTTTAATCGCTTTCGCGAGACTAAACTGCCAATCATACGTTGACGCGTTCAGTACATCGATTCCAAATGGCTCCACGTTAGGAACATACCTATAACAATGGAGACTGGCTACGAATGGCACCATCAATAAAATATATGTCATGACATTCCTATGACAGTGAACGTCGAAATTCTCCCTTTGTGCAACAATTATGCCTAAAAAGTATTGATGCAGAAGCTTAATTAATATATATCCCAACAGGGCTGTACGCAGGATTTTGCCAAGTGAGATTTTAATTCATATTGGTTTGCTGATAACTAATATATTGTCGGGCGTTATTGGCTGGCGCGTGACTTCCAGAAACAGCTTTTGAACCCCATCGGAGCTGAGTCTTCAAGTTAAACCAGTTTGGTTAACGAATTTTCACTCATCCTCACTCACTCGTGGGAGCACATGATGATTCCAATGAACCGGGCTCCTCCGAGCGAGCAACCCTAATCCACCCTCACTCCGCTGGTTAGAACCTATTAACGCCGCGACGACCCGAGGTTTACTGGGGGCTGAGCGATCCCCATATGATACGGGCCTGTACCCACATACCGACGTTGTATGCTATTCGTCAGACTGAATAATGAGATGTTTCAAGCATTCTGAGTTTAATGTCAGTATTTTTAACACAAAAATAAATATATACAACGTATACTTTGTAGCGCAATTAGGCTAATACAAAAAATGAATATGCTCAATTTAATTACATCGATCTCTATACGACATTCAAGGACAAGTCTGTGTAATGATTCTTAGACTGCCGTCTGAAACCAATACAACATTTAGCATAACGTATGCTTCGAAAAATACTGGGATGCAGTATTACCAATGACTAATAATGTCTAACAAAATAAAAACAGAAAATTAGAAAATGGGACATTAAGTAAAGCATTCATATATGTTCCCTTCAATGCCCATAACTAGTAACACTTACGCTCTAATATCTATAGCAGTTACTAATATATGCCTAACACAGTTATCTGATCCGCAAATGTTGTTTAATATTAAGTAGTGCATGGAATGATATGTGTTACATAATTGGTCAACAGTGCTGGGAAATGTCATTTTGAGTAATACACACTCAATTTTAGCAATACACACTCAATTTTAGCAAAGTTACCTCCAACTCCAAGTGAAGCAACACTCGGGTCGGGAGTGTACACTAGCCTATAAACCATCTATACTAACAATTTACACCAGTTGCCACTACACGCACATATATATTTTGACGAGGCAACAGAAGATCATTATAATATTCAGGTCCAATACTCACTATTCATCACAGTGGTCTCAAACAATTACATATTTTTTGTACACGCTCTGAAGACCTTCACTATAACACATAAAAACATACATTTTTTAAATTAAAATTACTAATTACATACAATTACGCCTGGCCAAACGTTTTCATTAATTCAAAAGTTCAGCATGTGTACAGGGAATGACACTATTTGATGAAGCTATTTGATTTCTATTGATGCATATCCTCACTCATGCTAATAATGCTCAAAATATAAATATTTCCGCTATATTACATTACTTCTCGTCTCCCCCCGTATTGTTATATAGTTTAATTTTCCAAGGGAGAGCCAGTCCTCGTTATATAATGATCAGTTCCAAAAAGATTCAATTGATTTCCTGAACTTCACTAAAATATACTACATCCCGAAAATCGCTGCCTTCTGGTAATTTATCGTGGGCTGGGGAATGAACAGCGTGGCAAGATGGCTGCTATGTACTCACGCTATACGTATCTAAGTTGGATATGATGGCTGTCATGTATATTGTGGGTTCTATAACCCGAGCAGTGTTCGTAACGATGTGTAAATGTAATTTTGGTGGTCAGCTCATGGTACAGCCAGTATATTCACGCCATAGGAATTCAGGCTAAGTGAAGGGTGGAACAGCTCAACGGGAAGAGAACCATGTACCCACCCACGCTATTGTACACAACCAACCTATCAATTATCACATCCTTTGAGTTGTTGTAATTATAACATCACGAAAGCCCTCAGATTATAACACTGAATGTTGATCGGATTAGCTCAATCGGTGAAGCTTTGGAATCGGAAGGTTGCGAGTTCGAATCCAGGCCAGCTGGATTTTCCGGTGACTGGTCCCACCCAGGCGCTATTGGGAACCATGTGACTTGACCTGTAAATCGAAGTGTGCGCCGTATTTGACAGCCCTATTAGGATTCCTCCGGGCAGCCGGGAGACACGATGGTGTGTACACAGTGTTCGTGCGTCAACAACAACCGACGTGAGGAGACCGCAATATAACGTGCTCACCGAATAATAGACGCGAGAAGACCGCACATGTATATATTCTCGGCGAGGAGAATATGCGGTACCAGTCATGACAGTCTGAGCAATTTAATCAACGCTCTGCCAGTTGCCAACAAAAAATCCAAGAAGAACGAATGTGTTTACGTCCCCTGTGTAATCTGGAGTCTATTTGCGCCTGGAACATTTGTCAAGCATCAACATCTTCACGAAATTCTTCCGGAGCAGCAAATTGGTGAATCCATAGAGTAGGGGGTTAACAGTGGACTTGCACCAGGTTAAATGGACTACTACCTCCCAGGGTATATAGTGCCAGCAATCCTCGCAAATGGTTATGATGACAGCGTAAATTAAGTACGGCAGGAAACAAAAGCAGTATACCATAACGATTATCCCTAGGGTTATTGCAGCCTTCCGATACTTTTTGAAATCTCTTTTCATTCGACGATATTTATCTCTTTGTTGCTTTTTGCTGTCTTTCTCCTCTATGCCCTTGCCTATATTTGGTGGCTCAGACGAAGGCGGTGGGAGTTTAGCACTGGGATATGCGCTCAAAGTTTGTACAGATGGTCTGTCACTCCCGGATGGCATTGTATCCCCTCCAACCTTTTCATTATTGTCAGTATTCTTCTCAGTGTCTAGATTTCCTGTGCTGACTTGGATATCTTCAACCGCTACAGTCTGCTTTGTTTCAGCAAGTTCCAAGCCTTCTGCATTGCCGTTCTGGTCATCCGCGGAGTCATGTTCACCATTGCTTGTCGCGTCATCGGATAGATCTACCTCATCAGTCGCCATCTCACTTAATGGGCCGTCATTCGTACTGCCGAGTTTGCGCTCCGTTGACACAAGACCCTTAGATCGCTGGACGATATTGTAGAAAACGCTGATATTCAGGAAAAGTAGCACCGGGAACGGGATTGCGAACTTTACGATCAATTCTGAAAAGTTGAACCATGCTGTCACATCGACCTCTAAATCACAACCGCCAGGGAAAAATTCATAATCGATAGGAAAAATCACCGGTACGATGAAAGCGAAGATCGAATGGTAGGCTATCGTAAGTACCCAAGCAACGGAGAGGACAATGAGAACCAAACGCTTAGTCTGGAACTTCTGATAGCCGAGTCCTTTAGTGACGAGCCAGTATCGGTCGAGGCTGATGAAAAGCACTGTGATTGTTGACATTGTCAACAGAACAAAGTCTGCTACGAGCCATAGCTTACAGGAAATTCTCCCGAATATCCACCCATTGTATATTGTAAACACAATAGTCAGTGGTAGGACAAGGATTCCGACGAGAATATCTACGATTGCCAAGTTGAGAATGATCGCATATACTGCTGTTCGTCTTATCATCCTGTCTCTCATGTACGCGAGGATAACGAGGAGGTTACCAGCGATAGTGACCAGAGATATTAGTCCGATAATACAGGACACTGACCAGATAGGAAAACGCCACGCATTGTAATAGTTGTACCAGTAACTCGTAGAAAAACTCCCCAAGTCATCCGAGTCCGAGTATGAGTACGAGGAAGAGTTTGCCATCATACTCTCGTAACAGTACTAACGACTGATTTAAAAAAAGTCCTACGAATGTTCACTTTGAGAATATCAATCGGTCTTCTGTTCACAGTTGAGCCTGCTCCGCCTGGCGAGTGTTCTTATAATATTTAGTCACAACACGAGCAGTGTTATCTGGTAGAACTGCCTCCTCCGCAGCCGTATACCTTTCATATTAGCCTGATTAATGCGAACAGGTATTATTGATTGATTACCAACTTCCTGTCTTGAAATTTCATTCGATAGTAGACCGGATCTCCCTAAAGATCCCTAATACGCTTAATTGAAGAAGGTGACATCAGCAGTCAATATTATCAACGTAAGCAGGAATAAACACATCTCTGAAATGAACAGGAGCACTACTGTTCAGCGATTCCTTGCCGATTAAAGTTGACGCAGGGTTTCCTTAGTGTGTAATTAGCCAGTACACGTTTATCAATGCGTATGCTCACATCATAATAGTTTAGATTCTTTTTATACTCCATTGCTGGTTTATTAACAAGCCTGCTGCTCCAAATCATGGATCATTTGTTGTGTTCTATAGAAGCCCCATATTTCAGGAATATGCTACATTTTGGTCAAATTAAATTGAACAATCCCCATCCTGCTTTTCAATCACAAATGCTGGCTTTAACCACACATTTTATTCGAGCCATATTAACTTGCCATATTACCCCATTTACTTTAAGTGCCCTAACGTGGCTGAACAAAGTGGAACAAAGAAGGAACATAACACGTGTGTTGCGTAGTTCCTTTATCTGGTACGTTAATGGTTACTTACTGGTTTCAATAATTGATACTATGATCAATTAAACTACTTTCATTCTACTTGAATTTTTCGATTTGAACAGAGTGACGTCAGGAAGGGTGAACATAATAATTGCCTCAGATGAAAGGGTAATCCACATACCCAACATACTGAGGAGCATACAAACTACCCGACTCGTTGATCCTGCTTTCGAAAGGCTGGGGATTCAAGCAGAAGAATATACATCCTGAGAAACTTCCAGGTACGCGTAGTGTAACATTCAGTTTTGTGAATATTATTGTATCGTGTTCTTCAAATACTCTCTTGGCAACCCTTTCTATCTCGCTCATTATTTCCTGGAGCGGCAGTGCCAAATGTATAATTTGTTCAATCACATCCCTTCGCCTTTGTCATTTAATTGTTTGGCTGTTGGTATAAAAAGATACTTAGTGGCTTTATGTTGGTCAGTCTTTCAGTTGTGTCCGGGCCATGGAGTTGAGTTTTCGTTGTAGGCTATATGTTGATGCCTCGTCTCAGATATTGAGTTGAATAAAGATATTCGTTCTGAATTGGTTTGTTTGACTTCTGCTTTCTTGGACTATTAATCATAATTAGGCCGGATACTACAGTAGTGCGAGGGAAGGGAGAACGAGCATAGGTTTTGAAGAAGAAACTTTCGAAGCAGGAAGCTAAGATGTATACGAGAATCAATCAACTGGTTGCATCACTATAAAATGTACAGTTGGAGAAGATGCAGCTCTGAATATCGGTAGCTCGTGACGTGGATGCATACTTTATTACTGGGGACTGATGTCCTCTTAGTTAACCTTTGTTGAAACGTCGTCAGTGCTTGTTACGAGTGTATAATGGCAAACTCTTCCTCGTACTCACACTCAAACTCGAAATACTCGAGTTTCTCTACGAGTTACTAACTATTACAAGAAGGAGTAGCATTTTCCTGTCTGGTCAGTGTCCTGTATTATCGGACTAATATCTCTAGTCACTATCGCTGGTAAACTCCTCGTTATTCTCGCGTACATGAGAGACAGGACGATAAGACAAACCGCAGCCTACACGATCATTCTCAACCTGGCAATCGTGGATATTCTCGTCGAAATCGCCATCTTAGCACTGACTATCGTGTATACAATAAACAATGGGTGGATATCCGGGAGATTTCCCTGTTAGCTATGGCTCGCAGCCGACTATGTTCTGTTGACAATGTCAACAATTACGGTGCTTTTCATCAGCCTCGACCGATACTGGCTCGTCACTAAAGGACTCGGCTATCAAAAGTTCCAGACGAAGCGTTTGGTTCTCATTGTCCTCTCCGTCGCTTGGGTACTCACGATAGCCTACCACACGTTCCTCGCTTCCGTCGTACCGGTGATATCATCATCTATCGAATATGCAATTCAATATTCCCCTGGCGATTGTGATTAAGAGGTCGATGTGACAGTGTGGTTCAACTACTCGCGTTTGTTGGGAGAGCACTGCGCATTGCGGTCTTCTTGCGTTCGTTGGGGTGAGCACGTTGCAGTTCCGTCGCCTCACGCATGTTTGGTGAGCTCGTTTCATCGCGGTCTCGCACGTCTGTTGGGGAGCTCGTTACATTGCGATCTCAACGCATCTGTTTGGTGAGCGCGTTTCATTGCGGTCTACTTGCGTGTGTTGGGGGATCTCATTGCATTGCGGTCTACTCGCGTCTGTTGGGTGAGCTCGTCACATTGCAGTCTACGTGGACATGAATCTTACACGACTGCCTGATTACAGTGGATAGTAATTGAGAGTGGTATATGATTTGCCAGTCTCGTGAAGTATTATCTGATTGATTACTGCTATTGCAAATTATCTTATTATTCTGTGATGAATGGGGGCTCGAGATTAGGGAGCACAGAAGTCCCTCAAAGATCGTTCGTATTAGTCTGGATTCACCGATGTATACCATCTCCTCTGTCTATATTCGCTATAGTATGCTCATAGGATAAGATAGGGTAGGCTAGGATTCGATAGGATATGGGTCCATTGTCATCTACGTATCTACGATTTTATGAAATTGAATCTGATTTGTCATATATAGAACGTAGACAGAACATATACCTAAGAAAGACACAAAAACGAAATCGAAACAACACCATTGTTGAATAATAATAATGATAATATTAAAAGCGATTTGTATCGCGCTCGTATCCACCCGTAAGGGTGCTCAAGGCGGGAGAAGAAAAGAAGAGAAAGATATATAGGTGTCAATTGACATTACGAAAAGCTTGGCTGATAAGATTAGTTTTCAGCAGTCTCTTGTATAACGCCAGCGTGGTACACTGACGTATCCCCAGCGGCAGGCCATTCCAGAGACGATGAGCTGCCACTTCGAACCTGTGTAGGCTTTCAGCTTTTCAGGTGTTTTTGCAATCGGCCTATTTCCTGGCCTGCGCAATGTGGCAGATATGGTTACATGTCTGACACCACCTCCCTTTAGATAAATAATAATATATATACCGCATTCACATAGTGCCCTATTCAGTGAATGACTGCTCTGAAGCACTTCACAGCATATTACCCCTGATCACTAGTGTCTCGTCAAACCCGTACTATAGAGTACGCAACTTGTGCTGTTCAATCTCAACACACATACTGTGTTGTCACCAAGTCATGTGTCCAAGGTGAGGGCATGTGTTAGTTTTTACAAGTCACCTCACAAGGTTCACAATAATGCTTGAATGGTGGGACAAGGGAATGGAGACAAATTGCTTGCCTGAAGACTCACTGGAAAAGTTAGTCTGCCGGGATTCAAACTTCCGATCATGATTCCTGAACTTTACGTCTGAGTTAATCATATCCCCAATTTTGAAGTGTGTTTAAGTGGAGTGTATAAATTTGTATTTTTTCATTGATGCCCGTGAATAGTTAGCTTACACCCAAATCATCTAAAGTCTTTGCTAATAAGTTTTGTTCTGATAAACAACAGGATTGTACACTTGGAGTTTAACATTTTTGTGCACTGCATTCAAGAAAACTGTTATCCTGCATACATGCTTCGGTATGATGCCTACTCTATTGAATTTAAGTTAAATTATGGAGGTATTTGTGAGCCGCGGCCTTCCTTGGGGCCATTCGGGTAGAAACATTTCTATTTGTGACTGCAATTCGCCTGTCTTGGTGATCGATGTGCATGTGGTCTTTCAATCTCTTTGCAAGATACAGTGTACCCTGGAACTATTTGTAACTAACAAGTGCTGCATAATCTTTGACATTTTCAGTAGAAAGTCTAGCGTGTGTTTACACACAAAACCACTAGCCATCCGCTCATGGCTTTGGCTGTTTTAATTCAACCCTGTGCTGGGGGTTCAACCCAGATGAACACATTTGTGCGACAGCTGACTATCCCAGCGCTGATGTATATATACAGTGGAAAGAACGCCACTAAACCCTGTGTTTACATTACAAAGTTGAACACTGAGCTCGTGGTTCAACCCTAGTCCATTGCAGGGTTGTCTCAGGGTTGACACTGTGTTTACACAGGGTTGAAACTCAGTGTTGGGAGAGCGCCCACACCACAATTCTACCCCTAGTGAACCCCAAGTGTGGGTTAAAACCCGAGCTTGGGGTTGAGTGTTAAGGAACCCATTGACTCAACCAAATCAGATACGTATTTCCTGTGGGGTTTTCACAACGATGTTAATAATCAGTGATGGGGTCGAGTCCAGCCAATCCGAGTCCGAGTCCCTAGCATCCGAGTCCGAGACTGAGTCCGAGTCAAGACTGAGTCCTTGTGTCCGAGTCCCAAGTTGAGTCCCCGAGTCCTTATAAACAACTCGGCATTTCAGCCAAAATGTACACTATTAGATTTTGTTAGCATGTGTGTATGGCCCTACATGGCTTAAGCTACTCAAATAACAAAAATAGGCTATTTCAAGGTGTTGGAGGCATAATTGGTGTTATATCAGTGGTGTTAGCATGCTCAATACAATGCAATTTAACAGAAAGGACCATGCATCCATTGCATACTGTGTTGAGTTGATACTCGAACTATCACTGAAAACAGTTTCATCAACTATGGATCATACAATTTGTTTAGACCTTATCAGTTGGTTTGCTAGCTGACATAGAATTTGCTGGTACAACATCATATGGTAAGCCAAGGAAGACTTGGTCTAGTACACTAGTACACTGTTGCAAAACCCTGAGGACTGGATCCTACTGCAATAAGGAATTGTGTTCCCTGGATAAATGTTGTGAGACTATCCTAAACCATACCCACTGAAGTGGAAATCAGATTAGCTCAGTTGGTAGAGCTCTGAATTAGTGATCAGAAGATTACGAGTATGAATTTGGGATGGCTGGATTTTTTGGGGGGTCTTTCGGCAAGGTGCTGTGTCCTCATTGCCATGTTCCACCCAGGTGTTATCGGGAACCAGGGCAGGAAATGAGTGGGGGCTGCGGCTATATTAGCCCCCTGAAAACTGAAAATAGCCCCATCAGAAATATCACGAGGGGAAAAAAACATTGATGTAGGAAGAAAATTGTCCTATCCCACAAAAAAGCAGGGGGGAATTGGTATGAGGAATTTCCTTTGCCTAAAATTGGCCAGAAATGTAGAAAATTCATTGAAATATGAGGAAATAATGCTTCCTGATACATTTTGACCAAGTTGTGACCACCTCACAGTGATTTGGAATTCAAAAGAGCTCAGGTGCATTTAAAAAAAGCCCCATGGCCTAGTACTCACGAGGGCTTTTTTGAAGGATTTTTTTTCAGAAGAGCCCCCGTGACGAAAAAATTCATTCCTGCCCTGTCGGGAACCTCTGAAAAGTATGACCGATGCTGATATTTAACTGTTGACACATATTTCCTGGCTTATCAGAGTAGGTTCCAGGTTCCAATGAGGGTGTATCAATATGGGATAATGTTGTAAAGTGCCGTTGAGCATCTATTAGCTGGATATGCTATACATGAGACTATATCATTGCATCATTACATTGGTTCATGTCTGCGAGCATGTCCTCTTCCTCATAATATTCATACAGAATGCCTAAATGGTGTTTCTCCATGTCGATGACAAGCTCAAGTGCTCTACAGATAATACCGAGATCACAGGGAGAAAGGCATGATCCTCAACAAACGTGGAGAGCAAGTTGCTGCCAATATGCGCATATAGACTCAGTCTCCTCACAAGATCTCAATCACGCCTGGGTGAGAGGAGGCAATAATAATAATAGTATGAATTTGTATGGCGCTAGTATCCAGACCGAAGTCTGCTCAAAAGCGCCGAAGGAGCCAAACATACAAATAACAAGGAAACAAGGATAATCACGCATCATTATATGCAATGTTGAATAAATGGTTTTTGAGTCTACTCAAGTTGCCAGACTGGATGATTCTTTAATTTGCCTTTGAACATACATCTAACTACAAGTTTGCTTATGAATAAATACTCACTCAAAAGATAAATGAAGCATAACGTGATATTCCATTGCCAATGTCTTTATCTTGACAGCATTTCTCGACGTTGTCTCCTTACCCTATAATATAAACTTTTCTTCCAGCTAATTTTGCCTTACCTGACATTCCGTAGGAAATCACTGCAAGCCGATTGGTCTACAGTGGTGTTTTGAATGCATTCGCTCAACTCAATGGCACAGATATCTCCGGTGACATTGCTTGGGCAATCGCACGAGTAGCTGTTGATCCCATCTATGCATGTCCCTCCATTCATACAAGGATACGAGGAACACTCATCTACGTCCACTTCACACCTTAGACCTTCAGTGAAGAAGTAGAAATACATATCTGCGATTCTGCGGTCTCCCTTCTACAGAGATTGCAATGTTACAGCATATTCGAGACGTTGCCGCAAGAATTGTCACCCGGTCACCTCATAGGGACCACATCACTCCTATTCTGCACATCCTCTATTGGCTACCAGTCCGTTCACGCATCTCCCACAAGCTCCTCCTTATCATGTTATATATTATTATTATTATTATTATTATTATTATTATTATTATTATTATATTTGTAAGGCATGACATGCTTCAATATTCGATTAGCTGAACATCGCATTCAGGTTCTGATATACTTGGAGCAGTTCATATGAATTAATTGATCAAAATTGTGTTCACCGGGAACCCATGGGGGTCGAACAAAAAATCCCGAGACTTCATCGCCCCTACCTGTTTGAAAAGATAAACATGTGATAATCAGCCATATTGTGTTGTATTGTATACATATATGCTATATATTTACCCTATATAGGCATATATATTAAATGTTCTATCCTCCATACGATTGATCTGTGTACGTATAAGCATGGGGGGGGGGGAGAAAATATGAAGGTTGATATTAAGTCGTATTTTTTAT
>JAUOBX010093063.1:0-12929 GCA_032360705.1 Eupentacta quinquesemita
CAACCCTGAACCCAACCCACAGCTTTCAACAGGTTACTCATTCAGTCAGTTCGGACCTACCACATACGGTATCTGGCTGCAGCTACCAAGACGTTTACGAATTGCACTTGTTTCAACATTTTCGGATTCAAATGAAACTTGGTACATGTGAACTACAGTTGGTTCCAAAAAACATGAAGGTCATTTCGAGGTTGCCTGTGGTCGAAATAGCGTAATTTCCTTGTGACTACAACCACAAAAGAGGTGCCAAAGCCTCGAATTAGCGGCTCCGAGTACATAACATGAAAGTGGGGATATACACGTTGGCGATTTACCGGCAGGAGTTGTCTAGTTCATCCCTGCTTTCAAGAAGAAAATGCGAGAATTCGCACCTCTAACCACGACAGAGAGTTGTTACTCGTTTTTCCTACAATATGCCTCGACTAAATGATAGAGCTCGACGAGGTGATTCTCATGGTGATATTACTCCAAAGACTCCAACCAATAAGGGAGCAGTATCGCAGTTCTAGTGCGTAGTGCGCATATCAATGGATCAACATACTACTTGTAGTAGAGTACCTTGGAACACTGGATATTGGGCGTCACAAAGGAAGCTTGTGTACAATTTTATTTGCATTCCTGCCAAATATGTTGATGAACAAGCACCCTAGTCTTCTCGTCCGATGTATAGAGAGGCTCCCTGCCGCCATATTCGCTTCAAGCATACACAGACTAGGTGTTGTCATCGAATCCCAAGACGAGTTTCAGCGTCTGGGGATATTATAGTTTTGAGGGTGTAGCCGCCGCCGTCTCCGCCGCCGCCGTCTCCGCCGCCGCCGCTGGAAACTTTAGGCGTTAGCGCAATTACTCTCTAACGTGATGTCTGATTTATTCGGGACTTGGTACAAATGTTCACCCTAGCACATTCCTAGTTACTTGTATGAATTTAATTCATTCTAGCTCATCATTCAACTTTTTATTCCTTGCCAAGGGATAATTGCAGCCGTCTTTGTATGTGTGTGTGTGTGTGTTAGTCTGTGCACTTGTTTGTCACACACATAGCTTCGAGACTGCAAGTGTTGTCATCGTCATGGTTGGCATGTAGCTTCGGCATGTGGAGTGGATATTGTTGTTTAGTTCGCCAAGGTCACCTATGGCTGGTTAGAGGCAAACATTGACAAAGTTGGAAACATGAATGACTCCTGAAGGCAGGCTCACACATGGTTGATCGTGTGGAAGTAGTGTGTCGGGCAGGGATCATTTCAAAACATAACATCAATGCTGTCCAAGGTCATTAGGTGTCACGAAGGGGTAAGAAAACGTTGGAACTGCAAACACTAGCTTCTTTGCGATGACTACATACTTCATTTGGGAGTAGTTGGGAGGAACGCAGTTGTGTTCCGCGAGCTGACCTGCATGTGACCTTTGACCTCAGATTGGCCTTCGTCGATTTCTTCAGGCCATTTTTTGTTCTCATTGTATCTTCTGATGAGGAATAACTATGGTTTGATCCTGTGCGTCCTTCGCGTGCGAAGTTATCACAGGTCAGAATTTTGATCGTGAGAATTCGTTTAAATGGGATTTCCGTAAATATTTGTATACGGACGAGGGGCAAATCCTGACAGGGTCACATGCTCATTCTCGAAGATACGGAAAAAGGAAAAATAACTGACACTTAGCGATATGTGATAGAGCTATGTGTGCTCTATGGATGATTCCCACTCCCGTCTCAATCGGACACCCGGTTCAGAAGTCATAAGGGGTCAGGGGTTGGCTTTGGTGACCCTTCAACGCCTCCGGCAAAGAATGAAAAAAAACAATCTTAAGGAATATAGTGAAGGCGAAATCGACAATAGTACGTCACTATCAGACGGATCAGTCTTTTGAGAAAGATCTGGGTCGAAAAGGTCATCAGTTAACGAATTGCTACGGATGCCATTGGAGCAGTATTATTCTTGTGCTTACGAGTTGGTCAATATAATTTTCTCAAGCAAATACCTAATCCTTGAGTTGCAAAGTTCGATTTATAACAAATAGGCACCAACTGAGCCCGATATTCATTCTCGCATATACGATCTCTGTTAAACAGCCCACTAATTTATTATCATTTCATCACAAACTAACCTGAATTGGACTAATATACAGAGATATCTTTCGCGTACTGTGAATGTGCCATCAAACTGATGCTGATTCTATCGTACTTATCTTATCTTATCTGATCAAATCCCTGATTAACAGTTTTTCACACTCCTAAATAACGTTTTAATTAGGTCTGGCCAGTTGGGAATGAAAAACGCGAACGAAGTATTGCTAGGAGCAGTTACTAGAACGTTGAACTAACGTGCCTATTTAATGCTGCTATAATGCTCTCGCAGACGGAAGGTTCGTTGAAACTGGTCATGGTCGTTAAACTCAACCAACCGCGACTAGGCCCTAGTAGGAATGAAAGCAAAGGAATGATAGGAACAATTGTACCTAATGTGTGTGTTCAGTCGAGACTGAATTATAATGCCATTCATGATAGTTAGCAATACGTCGTCGTAATACTGTCGCCCAAACGGATACCCTATCTGACGAATGAGGACGCCACTGGTCAGGGGAGGAGAAGAATATAATGTCCAGTCAGAAGGTTAGTTGAACTCACCATAACTATCAACTTGACTATCCGCGATATTAGTCAGCCACGCTGCACGACACTACCGGTTCTTGCAGCAATTATGTTGTTTACAGTAACATTTTTTCTAATAATACATTAAGAAACAACAATCAATGTCTTCTTACCCTTCAGAGAGGCGTCTCTAAATCTTATGTTTGCTAGAACAATTCAATTACATCCATGCTGCTGGCATATTACAAGGTGATATTCATCAACTGTTTTCATACTATTTCAAGGATTTTGATCGCGCAAATATCTGAATATCCCTGAGCACGACTACAACCCTGACGGCCGCTTCGAAGCTAATGATGAGGTTTCATGTAGAGAACGCCAAATCGGACGGGATGACCTCGCATTAGGGAGGAAGAGACAACGGTGACTGAGTAAGAAGGACGCTCATGATTGCTAATTTCGAAATTTGTATACATTAACATAGCATGATTGATGTGAGTATATTTGAAAGGCCTGAAAATTGTTTGTATTGCCGGCATCATTGAAAACTGTCCAGAATATTGGAGGAAAACTTGAAGGAATGCGAAAACTGAAACTTACTCATTCTTCTCCCCACTCACTTCTATGTGTGGAAAATATTTACCTTAATCATGTGAATCGCCCCAAATAGTTATTAGTTAGATACGTGCGCATTGCTCCTATGTTATGTTTGAAGCTGAATGCTTTCAATGTCGCTTATAGCAGCGCAACTCAAGGAATCGACGGCAATATTCATCACGTTACGACAGCATGATATAACCAAGTGCAATATACAACATTTGGCCTACCTACACGGTATATATTGTACTGTCACAAATCAATTGGCATGTCACAATGACATTTTATTAGTGCAACACAATATCAAAGAGTTATTCAACCGAGGTCTGCAGACTGCCCATTCCAAATCGCCGAATATCGGAAGATATATATAATGGAAGTATACCAGTGAAGATATGTGGGAGAGAGATTTGGAGATAACATATTAGTTGAATTATAGAATCTCATTCAGGAATAACTAATATTTGTTATATAGGAGAATCATTTGAAATGCATATCGACAGCATCAATCACAAGTTTAGACTATACTTCTGCCTAAAGACCTCTTCAGTCACACAGAATATATCTCTATATATCAACGCGCACTCTCATGTAATTTTCGTTGCTGAGAGGCGAATTACTTTACTGGTTTGTCAGATCTGTAAACTCGACATGGCAAGGTTTCTTTACTGTCTTAGATCAGAGCCATCCAAGCAAGGCACGACTGCTTCTTTCAAGGTGAATTCCAGATAGCAAAATTACAGTGGGAGTATTGAGGCGTTTTCGGGAGAGGAAACTAGAAATGTTCGTTGAATGAGGGTTTCGTTCAGGGATAACTGGTCAAATATTTTCGTGGAACAATCGTTTGGAATGCGCGTATCGGTAGAACACGGTTGGTCTTTTCACAAAGAATATCCGTTCACATATCAACTCGCACATTCAAGTAACTTCAGTGAATTACCTTACTGGTTCATCAGATCTGAGAACTTGTCACTAGATATGTCAAGGTCTCTTAGATCAGAGCTATCCAACCAGAGTCAGATTGTTTGATAACCCGAGTACTGACGAATATGGAAGAGAAAGCTAGAAATAACATATGGTAGTTGAGTGATAGTTCTGTTCAGGAATAACTAATCTGGGTTTTTCTCATAGGAGTTGTTCAAATGAGCAGCCTGAAAAATGAAAACAGATTCAATCACGAATGGACCACTGCTGGTCTCATCAATCACACAGAATATCTGTTTACCTATCAACCCGTACTTCTAGGTAATTTTCATCGCTGAGAGAGAGGCGAATCACTGAGTACCTCACTGGTTCTTCAGATCTGACAAATTAAAATGTCAAAATCTCTCAGATCAGAGCCAATCAACCAATATATAGTGAGTGTACCGAGGTGTGAAGGAATGAGATATTTGTTTCATCCAGTGATAACTTCTCATTCTTTATAGGAGAATTGATATTTGGAATACTTATATATCGATAGCCTTGAAATGATGACAACATCAATCATAAGTAGACCCCTGTTGGCCTCTTCACCAGGTTCACACAGAATATCTGTCCACATATCATTCTGTACTTTCAAATACTTTTCATCAATGAGAGGTTAATTACTCTACTGGTTCATCAAATATGTTAAGGTATGCATGCCACGGTTTTTTTAGTCTACAGTCAGAGCTAACTGACCCTTGCTGTGGTCGAACCGCTCGGAATAATTTCGAATAATACATGGTGGGAATTTTGATGTGGTCGTCCTGACTATTCAGGTAAACAATATATGATACGTGAAAACATGTAAGTAGATACACATATCATAAGTCGGTACAAACGATGATTTCCCCCAACAAACCGAATTCAGTTAGGCTGATATATAATTTCATTATGTACAGTGTCAGGATCGTCTGGAAAACTACAGAACTGCACTTTCATTGATACTGCACGCCTTTACAGCCCATAGTTTCTGTGAAAATCCAGCTGTCATGGTAAGCGTGCCTTCCGAATAGCTGAACAGTTTTCCATCAACTCGCACTTGTATATATCGACTCATTGCTGAGTGGTTTAATGTCACTACCGGTTCGTGATTTCTGTGCACACTCATCAAACCAAGGTCGTGTTGCCTCTTCTGGATTGGATATCGGAAATTAAGAAACTAGGAATAATGAGCATAATGAATAATGAATAATGTTCTTCGTGTACATTGAAATGAGCACGTTTCTTGCACGCCCGGTGAGCTGGGAGCCGGAGGGTCGGTTAGAAAGCTGTGTATGGTAATATCCTGATCTAATTGGATATATGATATATCCGTTCAGCTAAGACTATAGCAACACATGCATCAAGTCGTAGGGGGGAAGTAACACCGTTAGAAAACCGCTGAATACTTGAAAAGCTAGATATTCTTGTTGATTTGAAACGAAAGAATAATTCATGTGATAATTAGACGGGTGGTATTTGGGCAGCCTGAATACCAGCAGAACTCAGATGGCAGTAAAACTATTACGTATAGAAACATTTTTCTAGAACGGCAACAACCACTGCATGGATATTGAAACAACTTTTTACTAAGCAAAAGCGACAAGCTTTCAACAGCTAGCTAGGAATTTTACCCGAAGGCCGCGGTAATCATACAATAACCTTTCTCTTTTCAACAGGCATTAAACAAACCATTTCTACTTCAAGGTTACTTGCAACAGCAATAATAATGATGTTTATTCTCAGGTGTGTGGCGTGAAAGTTATATCTGTAATTAGGGATTACCGCGGTTACATCAGAGGGATTGTTCGCCTGGCACCGACGGAAGCGTGGTCTTGGTTAAAATAATACAGATAAGACAGCAGAAGTGCGTATTCTCGAGGGAGTTGCTATTTGTTCAAGTACTACATAGGCCTGTTGATATTATTAATATGACTCTCTGGCATGTCAATGACACGCTCAAAGCTGCTCTGCACAAATGCTACCCTGATCACAAGAAGTGAGCATGATCCTAGGAGGAGGTGCAGCCATTCATGCCCAAACTGTATAATCTTCTCTCACAGATTCTCAAATTGGGCATAGGAAAGACCAGTCAACAGAGATTCAGCGCCTCGCTCAGCGACACAACTGATGTCCAGTTGATCATATTCTACATCTAATCCCAACTAGCAACATTCAGTCGGATCGCCAATCCTGAGCTCTAATGACTCAGGTTACTCAATCAGCTCATCCAATCCCCAGGATAAGTGCCGCTACACTGCAAAATCAGATCAGGTGTCGAACAATTGAACATTTATTTAAACACGTAGGCCTATATGTAACAGATGAAGAACGCATTTTAGTGTTCTGCTGGGTGTATTTTGAGCGAGGGAGAGTTTTGAGTCTGAGTGTTCTTCTTGGCGTAATTGTGAACACGTCATAGTGTTCATGACAATTATTCATGTTCATAGCTCATATGGAACATCAAATGATGCACCGGCGACAGTCTCTCGCTATAAATCGCCGCCTTCCACTCCCCGATCTTCCCCCCAAACCCATCATCGATTAGCTTCATACAAGCTCATCACCAATATCACTGGTAAACCTCTCTTCCTCATGGCCCACTCCATCACCCTTCGAGGTACCCTATATCAAAAACCTTATTCAAGTCGCTGAAGCACATGTATAGCTTCTTATCCTCATCCCGGTATTTCTCTTGCCATCTACGCAAGATGAACACGACATCTAGTGTTCCTTCCCATGGCATGAAGCTAAATTGCAACTCATCTACTTTAACCAAATACCGGATTCTCTTCTTCAGCACCTTCACCACAATATACATATAGCATGCCTAATTTACTTGACTCCTCTATACACCCTACAGCTTCTCACATCCCCCTTCCCTCATAGATCGGATCCCACATGCTCAGCTTCCAGTCATTCGGCATTTCTCTCCCATTCAGCACATCCTGACAAAGTTTCATCCTCACAATTATCGCCACTTTCCACTTATCATCTCCAGTCGCCTCTCCTGTTTTCATATCTCTCATAGCTTTAACAACTTCCCGACTAATCCTATCAACGGGACCCTTCAGCATAGCCGCGTCTGTTAGCTGGGAGCATTCATTCTCATCATTCATAATTCTCTCCATGTGTTCTTTCCAGACAATCCCTATGTCCTTCTCACTGAAACTCAATCTACCGTCACTACCAGCATGCCTCTTCCCTTCCCTTCCTCCCTCATCAACTCCACGATCCTAAACAATATGTTGGGATTACTGCGCATTTTTACAGCTTCTCCTCCGCTTCCTCCCTCATTGCATTTGCGGCCACCTTCTTTGCCCGGTTCTTAGTGGACGTATACCTTGCTTTATTATCTCCGAACCTATCTTCGCACCATATTTTGTATGCCTCAGTCTCCCTCTCTAACAGCGCCTTAACCTACTCGTTCCACCACGATGTGTCACCCCGGTCTCTCTCAGTCTTCCTTCTGCTCACACACGTTATGACAGGCGTTCAGTACACCTTCCGTGAAGCCGCTCCCAATGTCTGGTGTGTCGGCGCTTTGATACCAGCTCCCCTATTTTGTCTTCAAATCTTGCATTTCTATTCTCCTTCAGTTTTCACGCCATTCTCCGCTCGACGGCTCCTTTTCTCACCACCTCCTGTTTGGCCTCTCCATCTATGTCGGCGACAACCAGACTGTGCTGTAGCTCCCCCGGTATCGCCACTACGTCCTTTATAACCTTTATGCTATCTTTGCTGACCAGTTCATAGTAGTTCTCTGTCTCATTCCCTCAGCGCTGGAAGTCACTTTCCTCCAAACCTCTTCTTGAGCCAAGTGCCGGCCACACACAGATCATACTCGTCACAAAACAGGAAACAGTTTGCACTTTTATATTCAACGAAGGCAGTTGCAGCCCACCAAAACTTTCGGGCTTGCTGGTGCCCATGCGTAGTTGCTGTCACTTCCGGTTATTCTTGGTGCAGAAGTGTCATGATTGAATGTCCCTCCTAACGCCGACATGTTTTACCGATCAAACACGGGATGCTTCTCAGTATCATCAAAACTAGATGAGATGCAAAGCCTCATTCACTCTCCGAGTGGCTTGCAATCAGAGTTTCGAAAACAGAGACTATTTGTCTTCGTGGAGACTCAACAGCTTCTAACCTTGCCCAAAACGTCTCGTTTTCAAGGATATTCAAATCCCCCTAAGCCGAGGCCGATATTCATTGCATCGATAATATTATCAGAATAATTTTGATTGGCGATAGGGAGTAGTTTACGAACATTTCAAGGACTCACGTTTCAACCTGACAGTCTGGTTCGGCAAATTTCGTTGGGAATTGATAGCTTCGCGGGGAGGACGTGTGAACCAGACACATTACTCGCTACCTTACACATCTTGAAATTTCTATGGATTAATAGTTTTCCTTCAGCTGAATTCAATTGGGAACTGAATTATGTAATCATCTTCGGTTTTGAATCAGCCAAATTTCTATAGTGGCACGTGGATGTATTGAAATAATTGTCACGGCAGGGCAGTGAACCCAACTTTTACGACTCTACAAGGCGTGTTTTTCTCCAACACATTGACATGGAGAAGGGCGAAGCCACAGTTACTTCGCAATGCGAATAACTCTCACGCACAAGATAGCAAATAACCTAAGGTGAGGAAGAAAAATACAACCTATTAGTTCATCGTTTTAAACATGTGATGATTGTGATATGACGGAAACACATGCCGAGGAAACAGGCTCCAGGCACGCGAAGCGGGGGGAAGAATGAGCTAGCATATGTTTCAATGCGATAATGTGAGAGATGAAATCGAAAAGGGTGACCAGATGAGCATGAATAATGAGTGAGGCGCGTAATTACTTGCAAATAAGGACCAGCCTCTGAGGAAAGTATGGGTTTAGACCAGGACACTGTACTCATTGTAATAAGCCAATCTTTCACTGGATACACACAATGATGCGTTGCCGTTAATATAGGTGTTGGGTACCTTCAATCAGACAGCAGTATGCGTACTGCCCACCTTCGTTCTTCCCTTGCGTCAGTCTGTGATGCTGGACGCCCAGAGGAGACTCGACCGGGATTCGAACCCGGCCACTTGGATGGAATTCTGCTGTGTAACGAACCGTGCTGTCTCCGCCATATTATAGGAATACCACTTGTTCTATTCATCATTAACGTCATCTTTTGGCCCTGGAAATCAGATGTTCAGGTTATTCCATGCTGCTCTGATGAACTATGCTCTGTGACTGTCTGTACACATCAGAGACATGAAAGCACTCCCCCAGGAGATCAGGGATGAGTTTTTGTGACGAAAATTGATATTTAGACTGGGAAATCTCGAATCGTCACAGAAATACTCAGCGATCCCTAGACCAAGCGCATGAGCAGGAGAATGGAGTCGTGAAAGCACCCGGTGGTGCAGATGGGCTCACTGAGAATCCAGTTGCACTCCGGCGCTGGATGACCGATGGGCCGGAGTTTGCTAAACCTCTGGGGCAGTACGAGAAAGAATCCAGAGAATCTAGAGACAGGTTGGTAGCCTATATAACACAATGCGCCAGATAGAAAACCCCTTCTTGGATGACTTTCCGGAGTATGTTACTCTTGATAGTCACAGCTGTGCAGATGGGGCTGTAGTTAAGACCCCCCATACACTGGAAGAAACAGGCATGGAGTACCAAGAGTATGTGGAGACTATGCTCGTGGATCGAAGGATACACGATAGGATCTCAAAGAACTCACTGCCTCTGTTCTCAACATAGCTCAACGCAGAATCGAAGGGGTGCAGGAAGGTCATGGTGAGAGCAACCAGCTCTATACATATCCTTGCACAGTAGATATGGAAACATTTCCGAATTATTCGCTCACGAAGTCCAGTCGCAACCTCCATCCCTGTGTTAGTTCTGGAAGCTCAATTTCCCTGGTACCAAGAGTCGGCTCTAACGACGAGTCACCGATTTTAGGATGGTGCAGTGACAGTACATGCATTGCCTATAACGAATGTTCAGGAATATACTGAAGATGAATTCATGCCCCATCTTGAATTTCAGCTACGAAATAAACCGAGTGGATTTTGTATGAGACGACTAGATAGTCCGTTGAAGGAGAGTACCAGGGAGAAACGAGGCAAAGATGTTCCTATGAAATATCAGGGGACGCTAGGTTGCCGGGCAACTGGAATTATTTCCTTCTTGATCCAAACAACAAGAAAGAACCGTTTGATATTCTGTCATCACAGGCTGCGAATAGAGGCATCCCTCCTGAAGGTCCCGTATGCATTACAGCTGTAGAGCACGTAACATGTGTTGGAGCGCAAAATGAAATTCCCATGTGTTTCTCGAATATTGGTTCTTGTCAGGCATGCTTTAGGGAATGAAGCAACTTCCATCCATGTGCGAACAGTGGACATTGTGGCCATCGTTGTTCTGATCGGTGTGTTCCATGACCACGTTCCCTTCCCGTTATTCACTCCGTATCAGGATGTGATACAACATCAGCATTTTGAGGTATTTGTACATCTTGGCACACACCCGTCCGAGCAACTGTCCTCACATTCCGAACCATTTCGAAGAATCGAGAGACTTGTTGTATAGTTTATGACGAAACGAGTAACACCATGAATGTTAAATGTGCCAGGATGAAGCTGTTCTGCCAAAAAAAGCCAAGCTGTTGACGGGATACCCGCTACTCAGATTGGACCCAACGGACGATAAGTGGGTAAAACGGGAATTCATGGGAGCCTGTCTACCATTCCGGAGGCATCTAAAGCGTGCAGAGAATACGTGAAATATGGCTGCAAATGTAGCAAGGCGAACCTGCCTTGCATATCTCTATGACAGTACATACGTTCATCCGAATAGGGTACATCGACCATATGGACTGTGTGGTAGAGCAACCATGTAATTGAATATTAGCGATGATCCTTGAATATTACCAGTAGGCTCCCCTATGTACTCCGAGACTGGTGGAAGAGGAAATTTACATTTAATGTCAGTCAGTACAAGGGGTCTATTTCAATCTTACGTCAAGAATCAAACAGCACCCTTCCTAGACACGGCACAAATATAACATAACCAGTTTGTCTTATTGTGACGATGCATAACGCCATAATCTAAACACCTGTGGGTTGCGTAGTCCGGACTGGAAAAGAGAGATTTCATTCCAAATTCGGCCATCTCGAATTATTGTTATGGGCGCCATCTTTAAAATGAGTTAATCAAGCAGCACGACATGGTCATTTTCCTCATTCAGAAATAACAGAACAAACCTACAAATGGCACCTCGTTCATTGATTTCTTAATTTTACATGAAGATATACGTCACATAGTCGGGGAGCTTAGAGGGTGGTTGGCGCACTTTCTTTCAAAAGCACGGACATTTGTACAGGTGTTGCCATACTCTTCCGATCTCAGCCGAGCGCCATTTTTTTCAATGGTGCCGCCGTATTGTGAAAAATTCAAATTGGCTGCCACTGTGAAATATGATTGACTGTAAAAGCAGTTCATGCCTTTGAAATACAACATTTTAGGGGTTTTCGCTGATTTTCATAATAATTCATTGGTTAAATAGCAATTTAGCCCTCTACAATCAATGTTCAAGAACAAGTTTATAGTTAGCCGTATATAATTGTCTAATGTCTATAATGACGGCAAGGCCGGACGTCGGGGTCCTCGTTTCAGCTACGGGGTCACCAATTTAGGGTAATGTTTTACTTAAGACTTACCCAAGAACTTGTTCTGTTCTTTCCAGTTCCGACGACCTCCGTCTCGAAACCCCATGCTACTGGTCAAAGTCTCGGCCCGAGACCCCTGAAGTGTGTAAACCTCGTTGAAGAGGATTGTCTCGGTCTCGGATTCCCTGTTATCGACTCCTGCACTGATGCCCATTTCTTCTTCATCCCCTGATGAGCGTTTACGAACGTGCCCATTTGCCTTCTGGCACTGACCACATTTACTGTAGGTGGCCTTCAGCTTCACATCTCATGCACATCAGCCTGCCTGATACCCTGACCACTCCCAGCACACATCGTTTCTGATCCTCGACCAGAATGATGCCCACTCTAATCCGTATCTTGACCAGTCCGAAGTGGAACAACTTGTACCTGTTCCGATTTCGATACCACGTTCACAAATATGTTGGTATATCTAAAACCTTCTGTGACCCAGTTTCTCTAAGTTCAGATGGATTTTTACCCAGTTTAAGTTTCCAGTAGTCAGGTACACAGGATGTTCACAACTGTCTAATACAAGCTGGGCACCTGTTCCAGAACAAATATTGCATGTGCATATGGTCCTATATACCGAAAACGTTGCAATGGAATATAGTATGCATACTGGCATCGGACAATGATGCCTTTTATTTTGGAAGACATAGGTTGATTCCTTGTTGTCCAACCTTCTTGTATAGATATGCGGTAACCATAGTCTTTTTCTGGGTGATTTTCGGGATTTCCCTCTGAAAATCGAATCATCCTGTCGTTAACATGCACCATGGCTAAAGTTCATGTGCCCTAACCCACAAGGCTTCTTTTGTAGCATTTACTGTCAGTCGGCAATGATGAGCCTCTGTCTCAACTCGAAGCCCGCAACATCGGCTTTGGTGATACTGGACCTTGATATTTCCTAGGAGCATCAATCAGAATGTCAAATGTTTACCAAATTTCCACTGAAACTTCCATCATCAGGTCGACAGTAGCAGCTTACTCTGCGCATATCACGTACTTTCTGTCCTTCTGTTCCTGCGAGCTCACGAGGTTGTTCAGGAGAGGTGACCTTACCTTTCATCCCAAGGTTCTCCCGATAA
>JAUOBX010093174.1:0-12928 GCA_032360705.1 Eupentacta quinquesemita
TTCATTTTATACGCAAAAGGTCGACTTAGTTTGTTCGCGCATCATGTCACAATTTTACAGTAGGTTTCGCGTACTGGTATGAGCAGCGCGGAATAGTGCGGATTCTCCCGGGCCCTTGCAACTGTCAGAAACAACTCATCATGCCTATGTACTACTGTAGTACAGTACTTACCTCTATACTTATTAACCTTGGCCTCCAACCTGGAATTTTCTGCTCCAAGCTCTGCAAATTTTCGCTTCAGGGCGGAATATTTAGAGCACTTGCACACCGTGGAAAGCCTCTCCCCCCCATCCGCTTCCTGCTGCCGCTTCAGTTGCTTGAGGATGTCATGGTTGGTTGCACTCGATACTGTAGGCTTCTTCTTCGGAACCTGGTGTGGACAAAAGAGCTATAGTAGAGGACTTTTCGACGAAAGTGACATGCTCCAATGAACTTATCAATTGCGATCCCGGCTGGGGGGACCTGGGGATAGCCGATACTTTGCCGTAGATGTGCGGAAAAATGTGTACCCACTACGCGGGGTGCTGTGTGAAAGTTGGCGGGGGCTTGCATGGCATCTGAAGGAGCCAGGACTGGTAGCCAGGGTGTGCGCTCATCAAGCCGGGGACTTGACGGGGGTGTAGCAGGGATTTCTATCAATGTTGAAACGTTGCTCCATCATAGTACAGCCTTGGAGTAGCGGGGACGTTCACCAAAATAGTGCCCAGCTATGCTGGGTCTCAACCGGGGATGTGCGCCAAAATGATGCTCTGCCATACCAACAACAGTTGTGTGATCACATCACATACAGTAGTGCATGTCATTACCCAATAATCACTGAAAAACACAAAACTTCACATCTTCATATCAGTCTCAATTCCCAGATCCCCTTAATGCCTTCTGCCTAGTGATGTTATTCCATCGTGAACAACCGTTTCTAAAGATGTCAGTTACAGTGACAACCTTACAGTATCGAGGAATTGACATTGGGCCGAAACTATTGCCAATATATCCCTCTCTACCTACAGTATATATATATATACAGTATGTTCTTCCTCACACAAAGTGAAAGGGGCCTCCCTTGGCTTAGTACAGTATGCATCATTACTGTAAATTATCTTCAGCTCTTGGGGACAATATCAATCCAGGAGGATTCCATATTAAAGTAATATGTTATCAGTTTTCAGAGTGCTCAATGAGTTGTAATTCATCGCATCATCGCATGAATTGGGAATCGATAAGGGGCATGCAGCTTCACACATCAATCCTGAAGGCACTGAGGCACACTCCTGGTCTTGTTGGTTTTTCATTGTACCTTGTTATGCAGTTGTGGCTACAGTGCCACTTGTGGGATGTGAAAAAGCGTTTTAGGCTTTCAGCCGACATTATCCCACATAATTCAAATGCTGCCAAAGGAGTTGAGTACATACACAGACAGCAAAAATATAAAAAACAAACCTGCTTGGGCAGAGGATCATCATTCTCCAAATCTTCGAGTCTACTCGGCTTCTTGACTCTTCTTCTCCCAACTCCCAGCTCCCCGTCCGAGGACAGCTGCTCAGTCATCGAATCTTCAACGATCTTCACTCTCTCTTTCTCCAAATCCTTCTGCTTCCCTAATATGAACATAATTCGGAAAAGGAGAAAACGCAATCAGAATGTACAGTAAATTGTCAAATTTGTGATATTCTAAAATAGGTCACATTGCCTAGCTCAATGGCCCATACTATACATCATGACTGTACAGCAGGGATCAAAATCAGGCAAACATGCCGGCAAATGGTCATTACATAGGCGGCAGGCCTATTCATATTCTCTGATACACAGTGAGTCATTCATGTAAATTTAGTTTTACTTCTATTCAGACGACATGCTTAATTACAGAGCACATAAATTTAGGCCTAGAAAAAAAAACCTGTTGATTGTTCAGAATTTCAGAAAATGAGGCATGGTGATTTATTTTCATTTCACAATGTCTGAAATCCCAGAGTTGCTAATCAAGTTTATAAAAATTGATATCGCAGCAGAGCCTCTGCAGAGGCAACACATTTATCTCACAAAAAGGAGAAAACAATATGATTGTGGAGATCGAATCAAATTTGTGAATGAACTATCGAGGAAATGAACAAATAGCCTAGTGCAGATTTACAAACGAAAGAAAATAAAATTTAGGAAGCAGCAAATATTATGCGGATGGGGAATGTCTGAAGATCAACTGCGTATTTGTTTTTCTTGGCCCACACTGCAGTATTTCACTGGCCACACTGTTAATTCCTCTTGTCTCCAAGTTTTTTGACAACATGATTCACCAAAAATATTGTACCTACATAAAGCCGAACGCACATGGAAGGCAAAAAACACAAAACGAAATTGTTCGCGAAAATGCTCGTTCCGCGAAACGACCATGTTTGATTCGCAAAACATTGTGTCGTGAAACACTGTTTTCTGTTTCACGTTTTTCGCCTTCCGTGTGCGCACAGGGCAGGAAATGAGCAGGGGTGCACGGGGCAATTCAACCTGTGAAAACGCCTTATCGAAAATATCATGGGAGTGAAAAACATTGATGTAGGCTATGTCTAACTACATCCCCCAAAAGCAGCAGAGAAAAGAATATCAAAGGGAATTACATTCCGTGCTCAAAATTGTGGCTCAACATGCATTGAAAATGTATCATCAAAATATGAGACTCAGAGAATACGTTATAATACTACGTCACATTCACATCAAATCAGATTTCAATCATATTGTGATCAAGTGATGTTGGTGTAGGAAAGGCTGATCTGACTCAACTCTAACACTAACAGAGTTCGGATTTGGGGGTTGGACATACATGTAGGCTAGATTAGAAATAGCCTAGCCTAGGCTAGGTAATAATAAATATAATCGACTGGAATAGTTGATGAATAAATTCATTATTCACAGCAATCGCGGTCATAATCAGACTATAGCCATCGGGGACATCCCTATGTTCCGACGTCTCTAGCCTATGTTCCGACATCTCTATGTTCCGACGTCCCTTTATTCCGACGTCTCTATATTCCGATGTCTCTATATTCCGACAAATAATGCACTCTGGCGCCACTTAATAATTCACTTTGGCGCCAATACAAATGTACTTTGGCGCCGAATAATAATGTTACTTTGGTGCCGCTTAATCCAAGTAATGTACATTATTAGCCGGCGCCAAAGTGCATTTTGTACCGGCGCCGAAGTACATTACATTATTGTTCGGCGTCAGAGTACATTTTTTGTCGGAATATAGAGACGTCGGAATATAGAGACGTCGGAATAAAGGGACGTCGGAACAGAGGTGTCGGAATAACGATACGTAAATGAAGTAGGCTATCTATATTCCGACAAAAAATGTACTTTGGTGCCGATTTGTCGGAACATAGATAGAGATGTCGGAACATAGACATGTAACCATAGCCATCAACAATGCTTCGAATTGAACATGCATCCTAATTTCTATACAGACTCACCAAGTGAAAGTAATATACACGGGGAGGATTCTTCTCCCTTCTTCCAATAAAATTCACAGACGGCTCCTCTCTCAATGGCTTCCGTTACAACGTGTTTTGACTCGAGTGGCATCACTGAATTTTTCAATGGAAGGACGTCCCAAGAATCCTCCTCGAGCCACTTAACTAGAACAAAACTGTTAGTCGTCGCCATCGCGAACAATAGGCTAGTTAATTATCAGCTTATCAGTAATTTAAACACAATTTGCGTACAAATAAACTCTAACTAATTCTAAGTCAAACCGTTCCAATTCCTCCGAATCAATACTGAAATTATTTTGAACGGAAAACGTACACGCACAACATGCGGCACAGCACAGTGTACGTACCACATGCACTGATACTGCCGGTGCGAAATTGATTTTGGCGGCAACAATTATGCAAATGAGTGGGCGGAATCTAAATGCAATAAATTGAAATAATGCAGTTACAACTTCCAAGGGGAAGAAGTCTCGAGGAAATGATAATCAGTACGATTTATTCTGGAGTGATGGTCCATTATTGCATCTCATTCGTATGACCATGAGGATTTCGCTGCGAAATTGGCGAGTTGGCCAACTAACCACTTATATATGCAAATGAGTCTTACACACATTTTTTAAATTACTCACTTAGCACTTGGTACGAACACGATGTCAGATAGCAGTGTTGTGTGATTCGATTGCTTCGGAACTGTATCATCCAGTTTAATTTGAAATATTCATGGTCAGCTAATTAAGACTGTTTTTTTCGTCGCGAATGTGATTCCTAACACTTGTTCATGTTTGACGGGCTCCTGTTGTTCTTGCGAAATGCTACACGTCAGCATACCTAGCTGGAAAAAAATACTACCTCGCAGGTTGCTCTCGTAAGTAATAGAAAAACTTCGACGAAAATAAATAAATAATCATGAATGTCGGATTTTCCCTCTCGAGATCCCGATTTTGACATTTATATCTTATAATACAAGTAACTACAAAGAGTTTCGAGTTATCGGACTCGATACAGTCATGGGTGGATTAGGAATATATTTCAAAAACCTTATTGGCAACCATGAGCATTTGGCCCTATATTTTCTTTCGTATATGCTTCGGAGGTTGCACTTCCCGAAATAAAAGTTTTAATTCAGTTCGATTCAACAAGCACATTGGAGATTACAAATCTTCCAGAATAACATGGCAGTAAATAATTAGCGTAGTATAATAATGAGAAAGTAACCAAACTTGGGTCAGTGAGGGAGTGACTCTTCCAAAATCATACACAAATAATTGGTTGTGGCTCCCAACTCACTGTAGTGTTAGATCGTTGACTTAACTTTTCACTTTCACAAATCACTCAATGGCGTGACTCATCATGTTCTTCTGTTGATTTCGATGTCGCGAGAGAGAAATTCCAGCATGCACCAGTAACAAACATGTCTAATTCACGAGCAAGAAAGAGGTCTTTGCTGTGGGAGGAACTTGACAGCTCTCGAAATATCACAGCTCGCACGGATAAATCAGTGTCTGAAGACGGATCCGATGATGGGACCGGAAGTGGAACTGTACTGACTGCAAGCGCACGTACAAGCACTGCAGCAGGCAGTAATGTTGTTAGGCCTACCACTCCGTCGCATACTAGTGGCAGTAACACTAGGCCTGATGGCAGAAACACTAGCACTAGTATCAGCAGTCTCTCCCAAGGCTCCCAAGCCGATAATGATATAAGGAGTTTAGTTTCTGTGGGGCATTCCTCAGGGTCAGAATTAGCAGAGTTGTTGGGTAATGGCACAATTAGGCACCCCCACTCGATGGGTGCAGCCAGTGAGTCTTCCTGTAGTACTACTCTAACTAAATCTGATGATGTTGACAGTTCGAATGTAGTCGATGATGCTGCCGAGCACAGTGTACGCCACCTGCCTGTTCACTGTGAAGGTTCACTATCAATAGTCAGTCACGATAGCTCCAATGTGCAGCACAATCAACCGAACAATAACCAGCGAATTGCCATTGATGATAGTCAACCAATGGCCGACCCTGGCGAGGTGGGGACACAACAGCAGGATCCTGATGACGCTGGTCAATATACTTGCCTGGGACCTGAAGCAGATGTTGTTTCTTCATATCAGGTAAATATGAATTTGTTGGAAGAATGCGAAAAAAATCATCGCAGATTCATCCAGATTCGAATAGGCATAATACAGTATGGCTGTTTCTCAAGTGCGAACTAGAATTGAACTACTTGGCCTCCCTCTGTTTTTCTTTCCAAAAGGGATCTATACGGGTCTGTTGGGCCAGCTCTGGGTGTGTGTCCGTATGCATGTGTCTGTGTTACGCCCCTTGTAAACATGATATTTGATAACTAGTGAATGGAAAAGTGCAGAGACTTCATACTTGGTATATAGGTTGTCCATGCGGAGTATATAGGCTACATGATCCCTATTGTTTTTGGGACCAGTCCAAGGTCATGTGGGATCAACGGAGGTCAATCAGTCTAGAAACCTTGTGAACATGATAACTAGTGGACGAAAAATCGAAAATGTGCACAGACTTCATAGTTCATACAAGTTGCTACTGAACTCCATAATCACAGTATCTATAGACAACCTGATGATATATGGGATTATGGAACTACCTGAATGATCCTGACATGTTCTATCTTCACATAAATTGAGTTTATATGTAGTGAATCTATGTTGTGTTTTTTTTTCAATTTCTTCACAGTCCCCACAGGATGAGGCTAGGGGCAGTAGCGAGTTGTCATCCACAGAGACCATGGATACCAGTCACCCTGAGCTACTGAGGAATGAGGGTCAAGAGCAGCCATCAGCAAACAAGGAATCTCTACCGGACTTGGTATGTTATTGTGTTCCATTAGTGTATGGTTTTTGGTTTCTTGTTTCCTTCACTGTAACACATGACAGGAAAGTTGGATTGGACCTGAACTATGGTTTGTAGATATGTCTCAGTAGTGTAGGTGTGCCTGTGGGGTCACCGAAAGTCAGTTAGAGACCTGAAAGAACAAAATAATGAGCCAGTTCACAGTTATTTATGCGCATATCCAAATGACTGAACCTATAAAACATTCGGGAAAGGACAGAATTTCACAAATTGACTAGCAAGGTATTTTCAAACTGCCGTTACTCATTGGAAATTTCCCCCTATTTTGTTACTACAGTATGATATTGTCCTCAAGTGCGGGGAAAATATTAATGATGTTTTCTTTTTGTGGTTCGAGGATTTATCATTTTCTCCAGGGGAGTTTCGAAAGATAGCCCTACCTCCAAATGAAGGATTTCTTCATATTGTTGTACACTGTTCATTCAGTCCGGTGACTCCGGTCTGTGCATGCTCTCGAGTTACTTTCGACATACTGTAGATCATTAGCATGTTGCGTCAAATGCAACTGTGAACAGGCTTATTCAAAAAGCCCTAACTCCCATTGGCGAATCGGCGAAGCCCTACATGTTTGATTTTCTGGGATGAGTTGGGAATTGTGGTATTATTACTGTTATACTGTTATTATTTGGAATTGGAAACATGAGTATGATGAGGGTCATTTCATCCAAGGTTATCAAATGTTATTTCAGTGTTCGGGCTAACGCTTCCATTCTGGGGAGAAAATCCCACCCTGTGAGCTCTTATGAGAGTGATTGGAGTGGAAAGAGTGACTCTCATATACACTAATGATCAAGCTCATTAGCTCATAATCCAAAATGTTTGGAAGGGATTGTATCTCCTGGGTTATTGTTTCGAGAGGGATGTCAGCATTTAGACAGTGGAATCCCTCTTCCCCTCCCCTTTACTCCTTAGGGCCAGCACTGGGTTGGTTAGGGGTCATTTTCAGAACCGAAAGTTAGCTTAGTTTGGGAGGTGCGCCATTGATTGTGATCCATCGGTCGACATATATCTCTGTGATCTTTGACCTGCATTGTTTTTCATGTCGATTCATGTTTCCATGATTATTTCCAGGTATTTGAATGTCCCCTTCCGTTCGAAACGAGCTATGAATTTGTGAACTTTGTGTGCAAAGTTATGGTACAGTAAGTCGAAGTTTTCAGTTTAGGAATGAGCGGAGTCAGTGTGTAACGTTGTGAATTTTGTCTTGTTCTCCACAGGATGAGTTGCTTTTCCCAGGGTCTCAGCTTACCAAGAAGGAGAGCCTGTTGCTGATAATGTCACACTTCCTGAGGTATGGATTGAGTCAAGAAGCTTTAGAAAGTCTGCTACAGCTCATACAGTTTCATCTGCCTGAGGAAACACCATTCAAGATTTCAAAGTACATATTCAACAAAGAGTTTGATGGTCTCTGCGATTCTCTGGAATACCATATCTACTGCCCATCATGCCAGGGGTATGTTGGAACATCAAGTGCTGCATGTGTTGACTGTGAGGTATTCGTTGAATATGAAGACAATATGAAGTCTGGCAACTATTTCATTGTTTTCAGTATTGAGAAGCAGCTGCGAGATATGTTCCAGAATCCAAACATTCAGAGTAAACTGCACACTGAAAATTCGGGTATGGAGCAGAGCGCTTGTTACAAGCAGCTCCCATTACAGGAGGGTGATGTAACATATACCTGGGGTACGGATGGTGCCTCTATATTTTCGTCGTCCAACTTTTCCATTTGGCCACTACAGCTGATGATCAATGAACTACCTTATGCTATAAGGAGGAAGCATATCTTGTTAGGTGGTTTGTGGTTCGGTGCTGATAAACCAAATTTCGCATCATTCCTGAAACCAATCGTGGAGGAGATGAATAATCTCAGTAGTGTTGGGTTTGCCTGGAACAAAGATGGCACAGAAATGACATCGAGGGCCTTCCCTGCAGCTTTGGCATGTGACAGTGTGGCTAGATGCCAGCTTCAGGGAATTAAGCAGTTCAATGGGAAATTTGGCTGTTCATGGTGTCTCCACCCGGGAGAAAGGGTTGCCAAGGGTAATGGCTACACGAATGCATACCCAGTAAAAGATCTGGATAACTTGCCACCGAAGAGGGAGGAACGGTCATTCCAAAATGATGCACAAAGAGCAGTAGAGAGCAATGCCCCTGTCAATGGTGTGAAGGGACCCTCAATGATTTTACTTCTCATGCATTTCAACATCATTTCTGGATTTGCTGTTGATTACATGCATTCTGTCTGTCTGGGCGTGTGCCGGACTTTAACCTTTCTCTGGTTGGAGGCAACTGATATGCCATGTTACATTGGGGGACAGACGCGGGTATTGAATGAGAGGTTGTCCAAACTTCGGCCCCCTTCAGACATTGTTCGATTAACTAGGTCTTTGACCAAAAGAAGTTACTGGAAAGCTCATGAATGGAGAGTATGGCTTCTGCATTACTCTCCGTTCGTACTGAGGAATGTTCTACCACGTAGCTTCTATAATCACTGGATGTGCCTCGTGACATCACTATTCATACTACTGCAGTCAGACATTGATGCAGTTATGGTCAACCAAGTTGAGCTTATCCTTGCCAAATTCGTGTTGGAGTTCGAAGAGTTGTATGGGAAGGAGTATATGACTTATAATATACATCAATTAGTTCACCTCGCAGACACAGTGCGGAATTGGGGTCCTCTTTGGGGAACATCCTGTTTCGCATTCGAGAGTATGAATCATAAGCTAAATAAGATGATTTGTGGTACTCAGTATGTTCAACACCAGATCGCTCGAAAATTTTTGCTCCTTAAGACACTCCCGCATGTGTATGTTAACTGCTTCGAAGGTAACGATACAATGAGAATTTTCTATGAAAGAAATGTAAATTATTTCCCATCTTCAACACCTGTTAGAGTAGATTTTTCAGGGCAGTCATTGAGGGGTAAACCGCAGCTCGTGCCTCTCAATGACATGGAAATGCACTTTCTTGAACAAGTTGGTTATCAAAAACCTCACGCACTTGCATACAAGAAAATGTCTGTTGGTGGTATTACTATTACCACTGATCAGAGGCAGCAGAAGAGGCGGAAGCGGGTTGATTGCTATGTTTGTTTGGTCGATGGAAGTATTGGGGTTGTCAGACGGATCTTCTTGCTATGTAAAGCATGTAATGCAGCCGATATGTGCGAATGTGAGAAGGAGTGCATGTTATATCTGTCAATTCTTAAAGAAGTCCGGCAGCACTTCTTCTCTGTTGAGACACCCGATTATGAAGTTGGTCACTTGGGCCTGCAAAAAATCATAGGGCACAAGGAGTATAGACTGGTCAGTCTGAATGAATTCCATAGGAAGTGTGTGCACTTCAGTATAGGAGAAGATGAATTTGTCTCGGTTCTTCCGAATCGTGTGGAGTTGGACTAGTCCATTGTGGCTTTGCATGGCATGACTTTGTAAATACACATTTCCATGCCTATTTCTGGACAATACACTGAAGGGAAACTCATGACATATTTTTCTGCCATCATATCGAACAAAACCTTGATTCTAGAGGGTACCGTATATAAATGAAGTGAGTTTTCATTGTTATATTTCTGCAGTAATATATTTAGCTACTATATAAATTTCAAAATGATTCAGTGCAAATTAAAAGTGAGGGTTCTCTCCTCAGTTGGCTCTTAAGTACAATCTCACATACCACTCACATTATTTTTTTCAGTGAGTATAGTGTTTTCACTTTCCATTACTATTCAGTGCATTGTAGTTGTAAGTGAATGCTCTGTCATGCTTCAAATGAGAAAAGTGGAGAGAAAATACAGATGTCAATCAAATATTATCTATTGTTCATGTTTCCATGCATAGGAGGAAGAAAGGAAGATTGGTTGAACGCTGCTCACTAAAAGGGCTAAACTACATGTAAGCACAGTGTTGAGACAGCTCCACTGTATTGATGTGCTGTTTGAGTGCTCTGTTGGATATGTGACAGTACTGTCATTATATTCTTATCAGAACACTCGATAGCTTACAACAGCAGGATAGGTGTTTGGCCAGTTACCAATTGGGATTTGAAATGTGTGGTGGCATTGAGCAGGTAATCCAGAGACTATGGGTTCAACTATATGTATCGTCTGTGGGAATCGTGACCCGCCTCTCTCCATACAGGTGCCTACTTTGCCCTCGTGCATGGCTCCAATGTAACAGGGATAGGCTAGCACACTGATCACTGGGGGATCATCATGATCTCAGAGAGTAGGTTACAGACCATATAGGGTGTACTACGTGTATCCACAGGTCACTGAAGCATCAGATAATCATATGGAATTACCTGCCCGAGGGAACATAAAAAAGCTGGCCATGCTCTTGGAGGATTCCAATTTCCTATTTGCAGACAGGAGTTGATTCAGATGCCTCTATATAGAACCTGGATAGATATGATCTATATAATTTCTGTCTTGATTTCAGCATGTGCCATCATTGCTAGCATTTTACTCGGAAGCATTTATAGGTAGCTCATATCAGGTCAGGTTATCCCCACACTCTCGGAAATGCTCTCATTGACTTTAACATTCTCCCACAATGGTGTCATCTTCATAGACCATCATACCTCCACTTTTCAGCACGGATGTTTGCTTTTGAGGTAGGGAATAATCCCCCAAGGCCATAACATGAGAAGATGTCGACATGGCCTCTGGGACGTCGAGCCTAAAATTGGGACAGCACTGCTTTATTGTGCCTAAGCTTTGGTTCCATTTCAATCAAATGCAGTTGATCCTGAAAATTTCATCAATCTGTGCAAATTACATAAACCTATGTTTCTATAAAAGGTTTCTATAGAAACTCTATAGAAATCTATAGGTGATTCTATAGACTTTCTTCCCCCAAAAATGTGATATTTATGTAGCGAATTTTTCTATAGAATTTCTATAGAATTTCTATAGAAATCGTGGTTTCTATATAATAGTTGGTGTACAACTTATAGAAAATAGGAGATTCTATAGAACTCTATAGGAGCTCTATAGAGATTCTATAGAGTTCTATAGAACATTTTTGTAAGGGAGATTCTAACCATTTAGTATCAATGCACTCGGCATTTTATTTTACGACTTTCGCAACCCTTCAAATGTACATACAGATGACTTTTGTGAAAAATTTGGCAGCTTGCATGCATATAGTACTCGACGTAAAAGGCGCAACGATCAAAATTCTTCAAAAATGTTGATACAGATACACACAGTTTATTTTCTGCCCAATGCTGGTGAAATATATTAACTGTGCTAGGTTTCTGGAAAAATTGGGAGCATGGTTATAATTTTTGGTGGATTTTCACAGAAATATGGCAGTTCCATTTCCTATACCCTTAGACGATTTTGCTGTTCCTTTTGGTGATTAGGTACCTGGTCAGGAACCAACGTTCCAGAGCTCCAGATGTCCGGGTGATCCCAACTATGCCACCTTTAGTCTCCGAGTCCAGGTTTATGGACTGCTCCAGTATGGAACGCCAAAAGGGTACACTAATTTGTTCTCTCGTTCAATTTCGTCTCCTTCTATTTTCTTACAAAAATGCAAAAACAGGAATCAATGGAGATATCTATCGAGCAAAAATCAATGTAGGAAAATAATAACACATAATTATTTTTCCGATTCTAATACCTTTTTGTTGCTCATGTTAACAAAGTTCCGAATGAGCACCCACTTTCAACTCAATTTAGGAAATGCACCAATTTCAAACGCTCCTTTATGAAATCTTTGAGATGACTCCTGAATAAATTGCCCTATTATTCGAAACTCTCTGAATGCCCCTTATTCAAACTAGATATTTGTTCAATCACTTTCACTCATTTGTCCATCCTCCAAGGTGTATCAAATTTCAAATAATATATTTTTTTTTTTATCAGGAACTAACTATATAGTTCTTGGCAAGAATCATTCCCGGGTTGAATAATATCTACAAAACAGAGCAGATCCGCTCCTGCCCATACTCTGGTTATTTGTATCAGTAGGCTTACATAGGAAGTAACGTCTTCGCAATTATCGAGGAATTCAGTTTGGCTCCTTCTTATTCTGAACAAAATCCCACCAAAGAAATACAGCAAGATAAACAACCTGGTACAGCAACTAAACAGTTGGTTATATATACAGGCCCATTTTAGGTTGATTAACAGTACTCTCCATGAATGCATACGATATAGGGAAACTCACATAAATGTTGTTGTATAATTCTTTCTAAAATTGGCAGTTGTTGAACGATTGAAATACTTGGCGAGACTGTTTGTTGGAGATCAAATTACACAGTGTAGAGTTGCAGGTTTGTACATCCAGGGCCTGTTCTCATCAGAATAGTGTCATTTGAAATTCTAATCGCTAATTTAGGTTATTCAAGTCGACACCACGACCACGATATATTCATTACATGTGTTAGTAAGCTTGTAAGCATCAGTGTTTTGATTTTTACAACGAAAACACAGATTGAACGCACTATTCGAAGAATTATTATATTCAATGACCCTGCTAGTGCAGCGGCATAGCACAAATTTGAGGAGAATTGTGCACTTTGTGATGGAAGCACCAAATTTGGCAGAATGATAG
>JAUOBX010093285.1:254-19174 GCA_032360705.1 Eupentacta quinquesemita
TAAGGAAGAAGTGAGTACTGCGAGTTATTGGTGTTCATTTATGAGCCTACCTCACTTCATGGTACCCTCACTTCCCTGATCAGCTTAGGCTGGAGCTCGATGTGCAATGTTTCCCAGGAGTAACTGGCGTTTATCCATGATATGGCATTCAGAACAAGTTCCCTGAAGACATAAGTAGGGCCTAATCAAAGTTGTGCAATATTTCGTAAGAGGTGAATTATTACCGGTATTCATCACATGAGCCTGAATCTTTCTGGATTCCTCGATCAACCTCAGTATGAAGGAAAGGCGAGTTACTACTGGGTTTATCTATTAGCCTACTGGCTTGCCTGACCAGCTTCCTGAAGACATATTTATATCACCGCGACACGGGTAGCGTCTGGGGATATTTTGGTTTTGGGTGTGTAGCCGCCGATGTCATAATTGGGGCGATTCTCCTGACTTTGTCGGATTTGAACGACACTCGGTGGATGTGGACTAAGTTCGTGCTGCATAACATGATGGTAATTTCGAGGTCATCGTAGTTCAAGTTGACAGGGTTGTGTGTGTGATGTTCCTAGAAAGATTGATTTGACGGATATTCGTTTGGGAAGTCACTTGGTCATGTATAGGCACTAGGATTACCTTGCCTGCTCTATTTGATTATAACGAAGTAGGGTATAACTATTTTCAACCTGCTCCTGGGACGGCCAGTCGATGTCCCCACTGGACAGAGTACCAGTGCACCCCACTTGACCACTTTCCACTTTTTTTGGAGTGGAACCCTGCCGACACAACCCACTCCTGAACCAAACTATGCAATATGCCAAAAGAGAAGGCAAGCTATTTCTGAGTTCCCTCTAATAGCCACTTTCCCAGATCCTGGGGTAGCGACAGTCCAACCACGGTAACTGAGAGTCATCTCAACCAATCAGAAACAACCCCTGCCAATTCGAAGTCCACTGCATCACGGCAGGACCTGGACGCCAAGAGCTCTCCAATCACAACTACAAGTACAGCCACCCCTGGAGTGTAGGAATCGAACCCAGAATTGTCGCATGTCAGTTATCACTGATATTCCTCGACCGTTCTTCCCCTCAAGGTGGTAGTTATGGCTGGTGTTCATCACTAAGCACACTAGGTTCATGGGTGCCTTTATGGCATTCTTCATAAGCCTTCTAAAATAATTGAACTGTGCAAATGTTTATAAAGAGAAAGTGAGCTGAAGATTTGCTGGTGTCCATCCATGAGTCAGCTTCTGTGTGAGGGGCCCAGAGCGATGTCCCTCGAGTTATTACAGCTGTTCATCGAATTAAATAGCTTCCTCAGTATGTATAGCCTATTTCAGTTGGGAAGCACTGGATCGATTCTTCATGGCCTATGCACAACATGGAGATCAGATTAGCTCAGTCAAAAGAGCTTAGGAGAGGTGATCAGGAGGGCGTGAGTTTGAATCCCAGCTGACTGGCTTTTCCAATGAGTCCTTAGGAAAGGTGCCTTCATTGTGATCATGTGAAGTGACTTGTAAAGACAAGTCATAAATGATAATGGGTGATATCTGTGAAGCAGTGTGAAGCACTATAGAAGAACTAGATAACATGATATCACACATACAACGACAGTGTGTCGCCGGACGGGGGAGTTGAATCGTTGACCTCTCCAGCTGCTGGTCTGATGCTCTGTCAGTGGAAGTAGTCAGATCATGTAATTACCCTCTGTCTGCTCACACATGGCCAACCAGTGCACCTGCCTGCTTTAATCTGCAAAAGCTACCCCATCTCACAACCGCATCTGTCTGCAATCTCTCACACATGACCACTGTTGACGCCGCTTTTGTGCTAGCAAATCAGGGGGCACCGAATAGGTGCAATTGCCCAAGCTTGTAGGCTGAAGTGCTATCTGCCCACAGCATGTAAACAAGGCCCACATGATTGGCTCACCTGGTCCTGTTGATCGTGGTTGATAATAACTTGCCTTCTCTTCTTGACTAGTGCTCAGAGGATTCCAAGGAAGGGATGTACAGTAACCATTCCCAACCTGCTCCTGGGAGCGCCAATTTTATGTCACCATCGAACAGACAACCAGTGAACCAAGGGTCTGATCACTTTCTCAGATACTGGAGGAGCAGATTTGTGTTTATCCGAAGTTCAACCACGGTAACTGGGTACGGCTGACTAACAAGACTGTTTATTGCCACTAACCGACAACAACCCCTCATAATTTCCAAGCCCAGTATACCACAACAAAGCATGGACACCAAGACCCTGCCAGTCACCACTGTAGGAAGCCTACAGCCACCTCTGGAGAAAAACGTCCAATCGTAAATGCAGGACTCCAACCTGGGACGAGTCAGGACCTTTACATTGTGCCATTAACATCACTGCTACCGCTCAGTTACTCTTCTGCTCTGAATGATTGATGAGGAGTATCACTAATTGTACAATCTCCATGCTGGTGTCATTCACATGTATAGTTGGCTCCATGTTTTCCTTGTTGAACTAATGTATGATTTCCCTAAACCTGTAAATAATGTACTCATAATATCGACATGAGTCAGCTTCAGTGATTGGTTAATTCCAAATAATCAAGTGATGAAAAGTAGCATGTTAGCTGAGTAGTGCGTATCCCATGGTGGGAATCGGGAACGATGCATATCACGAAAGTTATAATAGATGCAAGAGGTGTTATTCGGCGGTTGTGTAGGTAGATTAATGTATTATTGAGGATGGATCGCGGCCGAGCAAGGTCGGAGAAAAGAACAAAAGAAATAAGACTCTTTGTGTACGGTCGGTTAGGGCTAGGATTAAAAAGTATTAAACAACAGAAGCAAATTTACAAGCCAGCGATAAACTGCAGATGAAGATTTCTTTTCTCCAAGACGAAGCATGTTTATTTCAACATCTTCCCTTAAGAGAACTCTGGACTACGATTGGAGAAATATTGAACATAAAGAGATGGATTACATGAAATAGATGAAAATGCTTGTAAAGGATTATTAAAAATAATTATTCAAAAGTATGAATTAATGTGGTGAAAAGTAATTGTTAAAACAAGGCTGGCTGCAACAACAGTTTGTATTCGATGCATAGTTAGAGACCTCCACTTGATGTGTGGAAGCGAGGGGGTATACAAACGCATAGCATTGCGATATCAGTAGTTAATAGAGAGAGAGCTACACAACAAGATAGTCTCATTGGGAATTATCAATATTAATTGTGGTCGTTGTTTTGAATCATGAATTACTCGAACCCCAAAATCGTGGTATATTATTACTGATCACACAATACCCCAAGCTGCATGTCAATCTCATAGGTCGAGTTCAAAAATTGTCATCTTTCAGGAGAATGCAAATATCCATCAATTTCCTGGTAATCTTTGGGTTTTTATATACGACACATCCAAGTTTGGAAAGAGTCAGGATAGTGAATATTCTGTGTACCTTGTAAGATGTTGACAAGCAGCTTGGAATATGGTAGCCCAATATAATGATGGTATAGGTTAAGAAAATGCATGGATGGTTAGAGTAACAATTGGTGCAAATGGGAAGATGGATGCTGCATCATCATCGATGCCTGTCTTTGAACAAAACTACAAGAAAGGTGTTGCAGTTACTCTGGCAAAAGCTATCTCTATCTCTCTTATCAAGAATCTAAGTGAGTCAGGTCACTTTTACACCAACCCAGAACCTGCCATTGGTACCGGTGCAGCTTGTATGGGTAAACTGGCAAGCAACCATAGGATCAGGCTTCCTGAGGCAGTATTAGATCTGCATTCACTGCTCTCTACACAATGGATAACACCCATCTTCAAATTTTGAAATGTGTGGGAAGTAATAAGGTAGTGAGAATAAGTTTACATGCATGTCCACTTTTACCTTCTATGAATATTTATCACAACCTTGGTCAGTCTTAGATTTTCCTCCCGAGGTGGGTGAGGGGGGGGGGGGGGGAGTAGTTAACATTCCATGTCAATTATTCTGGAACAAATCTTCCGAAGGCTTACGTTTTGCATTCAACAGCCTTCTTAAACAGATAAACTATTTTAATAATTCATGAGCCAACATTCGGTTGAACATCTTTCGAGCAATTGATTTCAATGGACAAAGGAAATCGTTCCAGTACAGTCCAGCTAATCAAATCAAATATTCCCTACATTACTACATAAGGGGCATGCCATACCAAGATTTATACTAGATACAGGAGGGCCTGCTCGCACAAATTCCTTTGAACTGACAAAGCCTTCACCAGTGATGTCCCCCGTTAGGAGCATGTAGGCAGATTGGTCAGGTGCCAATAACCGTCCTGCAGAGACGTAATGAGTCAACGGTCGGAGTGGCACGTTCTCCTGGAATAGAACTGACGGGACAAACCCTAAACCCTAAATAAATTCCATGAGTAGTAGTGATTATTGAATCAAGGCCCAATCAAAATGTTATATATTTGGAACTCATCATGTGGTACATGCTTTAATAACTTGGGTTTTGGAATGTCATGTTGGAGTATGACAAGCCCTCCTTTTCGCCCCACATGTGTTGATCTTGTTCACAGAGGGCAGGTCATCACTTTTTAGATGAATATAAAATGAAGGACAGATCATGCCCTGGAGTAAATTCAACTTGTTGAAGAGAGACAGTATTAAAGAATTATAATTAGTGTTTCTTTTCACAAATTTCACTTCTGGAAATCAGTTTTTTTTCTCCAACACATTGAACGTGACCGCGTCATCTGTGGTAATAGCAAAGTTTCAACCAATCAGAATCACTTTGGATCAATTATTTCAAAGCACATTTCAATGTTAGTCAAAAGCAAGAACAAAACCATGAGGGGAATTTTGTGGAGGCCAGGATCTGTCAGATATCATCTGGGGGAATATGCATCCCTCAATTCACAATACTCATCGCACATGCAGTGGTAGAAGCAAAGATTAATTTCCACCCCCAATAGCGGTCGGTTCAAAGTCTGGTGCAAAAGTGATCTGCCTTGCAACACTGTAAATGGTGACCAAATGCAGCAACCTGGAGAGAATATTATTAAAATGTGCAACAAAGACTGTCCCAGCTGGACACACGTTAGTATAAATGATGATAATAGTTATCAGTCCATATCATTAGGTTAATATTAAGGCACTACAAAGAATATATATATAAGATATTGGAGGCACATGTTGGCTTCGCAAGGGCTCTGAACTTGCATATTGACAAAAGGATGAAATAACCCACACGTATTATAAAAGACTATAGCCTATAGGGCCTAGGCCTTTACAGTACACACAGTAGACATTATCACACTGTCAAACGTATGTACAAACAGTCAAACAGCACAATTTGACAACCTTAAATGCTGAATATCTAGGTTAATATCGGTCAAACTAATGATTTGCCAAAAATAAGGGATTCATTGGGAGCAAATGTACCCGGTGTAGTGTCCTCGTATTTAGTTGTATACACCCTAAGGCAAGGAACCTAGAACTGGTTGAAAATATACCACTAAAGCAACCGTAGTGAACCCTCAGTTTTTTTATTAACAACAAAGGTGGTAGTAGCCTATTTGATACCTGGTATTGGATGAAGCCTTGAGAATTTGTCATTTTCCAATTCTATGATATGTGTTCACTCACATCCCGATCATATTTCAAAGAGTCAAAAAGGTTGGTTGTGAAGGTTCAAACTGCATGTATACCAATGGTACACTGACAAATACAAAAATAAAATGCATAATGGAATTCTGAACTACCACTTTCGTTGATAACTGAAAACAAACAAATATGATCAATGATATAGGAAAAAATATGTCAACTTTGGGAATAAAGAATTCTAACTACCTAATAAATGCTCCTCAATTTTCACAGCAAACATCTCAAAATATTTATTTCCACATTTTGATGGAACTGTTTTGTAAATATTTTTTATATTGATTAATTTTTATAAAATATAATGCAACTAATAATATGTAATCGAAAATTATAATACACCCAACCTCATATACTCTATATTATACCAACCCTCTTGCCCTCCCACATTACTATCACTCTACACCCCTCTACCCTCTCCCAAATACTCCAACCCCACCCCTCCCTCCTTGTCCCCTTCCCAAACCCTCCTGCCCATATTACCATATACCGGTAATCGCATATTGTCATCTCACTTCCTATTGGTCTATGTATTTCCTTGCACACTGTATTTACTTTCATCAATTTCTGGAAAAGAAGGGGGAATTGGGGTCACAATAAAGAATTTACCCCATAAAGAGTCTCTGGAATTTATGTATAAGGGATCGTGGTCCAGAAAACAGACAATTTTTAGATGGATCCATGCTGTCTACTATAATTATTACTTTTCCATTGGAATAATTTCCGGAGGCGTCTATGAGTAAGGGCGCATTTTCCCCGACTCGATAGATCCGAAAACACACACGTAAACCATACATACAACACAAAATTGAATATGAGCAAAATTATTCATTCAAATTTATTTTTTCTGAACACAGTATGAAAACGGATGCCCGGGAGGAGACAATAGTATAGGATACAGGCTTCTGAAACTTATTACTATAGTGGACTTATCGCTTCTCCAACAACATCCCAAGATTTTAGTCCTACTAATCCCGATGGACGTAATTGACTAACCAGACTCCAGCTGTTCATTATTTAATGCACTTAATTACTCTCAGGAATAATTAGTGGATTACCGACGCCCCCACGGTTTAGTCACTTTCGGTTTGCATAACACTACTACATGGTATTAACGTGGGATGCTGCTGCAATCGAAATCTAATTACCCACCGCTCAAAAAATATTTTCGACCCTAGTCATTCAATTACCCAACTCTAATGGGAGATGTCTTTGAGCAACCCGGTGCTTTCAGAACCAATTTCGAGATGCACAGCCAGCCACACACAAGGTCATGAATAGGAGAAGGTACAGTATGTAGAGCTGGAGTATACCCTCTCAAAGGTCAATGAACAAGGGGGTTGTGCTCTAGGGTCAGATATTTTAAACAGTGTTACTTGGCATGGAGCCCATCAGCCCCTCAATGCTTTATAAGCAGTTAACAGTGATGTCATACATGATTCTGAACTTGTGAACTTATAATGCAGTATTACATTTGTGGCAATGTATTTCATGTATAATTGATTGATCTTGTCATCTGTACATGTCAGGAGTTCGAGGTTTGTGATAGGGGGTGGACTAAGAGCAACATAAGTATATATACTGGCAACCCCAAATTGTATTCTATATTTTGATTAGAGTGCAATTTCACGAGTAATGAACTCCATGATTAAATAGGGGCCATATTGGACCTCTCCTCTGTTTACCTGAAGGTCAGGTTTCTTTTCAAAGGTCAGCTATGCATACCACAGGCTAAGAAGACCGCTATTTTTATACAGTGCTCAATGGACCATTGTACTTCCACTTTCAGCACAAATGTTCAAAGTTATCAACATATAACTCTCCTTAGGGGGTAAGGGACATCTTGTAGTGGTCTCAATAACACCACCTACTCAATACTGCAAGTCAAATTCCTTGCAGTAAATTCAATCAAATTGGAAGTTTCAATAATAGTCATTATTCAAGCTTGAATAGGACCTGAAAGGTATATTAACTGTGGACAAGATTTCAAATAAAATAGACATATATGTGTCAGTCATGCAAATTAGGCCTATGACTATCGCCCTGTTCGCTGTGAGCCCCTTAACTAGTTCAGAATCAGAATTGTATCTTGGAGAGGCGACAGCAATTACATGATGCGGAAAGTTATCTATCTAGCAATTGAAATTAGCTAGCCTATAGAACAAGATAGCCTAGTGGGTCAACCCAGTCATTATTCTATTCCATTCCATATGTTTATTCAATTTTTCTACTATCACATGTGTAGCTATTGACATGACATATCGAATCTTCACACAAACCAAATGTGTGAAGAGCAATATATTGCCACCTACTCTCAGTCATTTGTCTGAGACAACATTGTTATGCTCATTGATGAGAGTATTTTAAACATTTGCATAACTACTTCCTGTGCCGCATATGCCTGGAGCCCCCGAATCATCGAAAGCAGCATTCTTTATTCAAATGTTCACAGTTCATACCCCGGGGGAAGCCAGCATGCAAGTGCCTGCACACTGAAACAACATTTACATACAGCCAAATTGTGCACATTCAGCTGCGATCAATGTCATACAAATTGAGTAAGATAAAAAATTAGGCAGAGATATGGCTACATTTGACAGAGAATTATCAAAAGTTCACGAAATTGCCAACATTTTCTGTTGAGTGCCCCCATTTGAGCAATATGCATGAAACTGTGCAACAAGCTGTGAGTTTTGTATTTAAATTGAGCAATCATTCACAGCACCAGAAATTGGAGAGTTGCCATAGTTCCTCTCCATAGGACTATGGGAACAGAGCCTAATGTTAAGTAGTGAGTACAAATGGAGCACAACATAGGTTGGCATAGGGTTAGGCATACATAAAGAATGAGATTAGTCCTATAGCCATGACATATATAAACAGAATTAGAGAAATCGAGGATCATTGTGTCTGTAGACTAATGACACATGCTGTAGTTTAGAGACCAACAAAAATAGATTGGTATCTGAACTTTTGGTTGCTATTATATTGGTACCTTTCAAATACCAGAGTCATCATGAAAAACACAAAGTCACACTTTTCTCCAAGCAGAAGTGGAGAAAAATAGACTTCACCAATGTAGCATCCCCAAACTGAATCACCATGGAGCCTCTCATTCCAACCACCAATTGACCAATCAAGCAGCTTGATACTGTCAATTGACCTCAGAGTATGGGTGGTTCCTTCAACTGCTGCTGAAAAATGGATCTCAAACAGGATGTGTTATAACTTATATGAGTGGCATACATAAAATGTGGATGGGATTAGTTGATAATTATTACATTCAATATCAGAAATCCTGTCAGAACTGAAGTTAATGATAACTGATAATGAGCCAGTTCAAGGAGACAACTTTGGGTCCAGTCAAGATACAGACATGACCCACTGTGTTTACCGTGAACTGGCTTATCATCATCTTCAATAAGAAAGTTGGTAAATCAGGGATTACACATTGCATACTCCGTACCAAGATCAGTAGGGACTATGTAGTTAGTATACAGAGTTGTGATGCGTTTGTTATTCAGAGATCGGTTACAAATCATGAAAAATCCTATCCTGCACATTTGCAAAGAAAAACATGAAACTGATGGCAATGTTATAGGGGAAATTGTGTTAATAGTTAAACATTAAACTTAAACTACTGTTAATTACTATTGGACACCAATTTACAATAATCCCTTCCACAAACAGAAATTAGGCTTAAATGATCCTAGTAATGAATAATTAATGACAATGTTATTGTTATCAGTGCAATAAATGAGTGAAGGAATTGAGCACCCCATCGTGAATCAGTAGAACATGCCAACATGTTATTTTTTACTCCTTCCAAACAGCACAAGCATTGAAGCACGGGTGATCCTCGAGAACTAAACAAGCAATATTCAAGTGAGGCCCTGCACCGTGCTTGTGTTCATAAAAGTACAACTAATTATGACTGGTACTGAGACAAAGCACAAAGTTTGACAGGTTGATCCAAAGTATATGCTAAGCACTCCAGCAGGAGTGCAGGGCCATGGGACCAGCAGAGCAAACAAACAATAGTTTATCGCAACAAACCAATTATCCGAAACTGAAGAAAATGGGCACACAATATTGTCATCAGTAGGGGAGCATAAATACATGAGAACTTTGTATCAAAAATTTATTCTGTCGATATTTGTCGGTGTCTCGTAAGAAAAAAAGATTGAATTGAAATCTTAAAGAACTCTTAATATACTTTTTAGTTGTAGGACCTTCAGACTCATGTGACAACAACGAAAACAATAAACAAGACACATATAAAAATACTGTAACTCGATGACCCTGTAGAAAAATAAATAAGCACTTTGGTGGTACTCGTTGGCGCTAGCAAGCTTTAACCCTTTTCGATGGTAAAATGCTCTTTTGTATTTTTTCCATACAAGCCCCACACCAAAGTTGCTAACTCTTTTTGAAAAAAATTCAAGGCACTTTTGTGGTAAATAATTCATGCACCATTCAGGGCGAGACAAAATTGATAAAAGTCAAGACCTTGTTACAAAAGAGCACAATTTGTTAAGTACAAAACTGCCAAGGAAACAAAACCTATGCAACCCAAGAATTTATCAATTTCATTCTGCTTTAGTGCACTGATTAGAACCATGATATATGATTTTCCCTCTTTCTCTTCACAGTTAAACACAATTGCCTCCTGAAGACAATTGTACATAATTTTTAAGTACGAGATACATAAAATATTACCTTTATTTCTGTTAGCAGTATCCCGGAGACAGATTCATAGGAACTTTTGGAAACTACACTGACCCAGTTGAGATGAAATGCTCCCGTCACGATTTACCCAATGAAGGTAAATGAAGACAACTTGTAAAGGAATTTTCATTCCTATAAGTCTCATAATTACTTAGGAATGAGGTTCCATCAGCATTTCCTGCCACATACAGCCTACCTAAACTGATGCAAATGCAGAGGAGATGGATTCTCCGATACTATCAGCCTCATCAGGCAGCCTCAAAGAAAAGGTTTGGCAGTAAGATTCGACCATATTGAACTATGTGAGTCCCCCCAATCCCCAAGTGAATATCATCAAACACAGACAAATTGGAGAGATACATCTAACTAACTTGCATAGGGCCCTATACTGGCAACAATGCCTATCCTCATATATACATCATAGGTGTACTCATTATGCTCTCCTGTTAGACTAGAATAAACTCCTTTGTAAAACGATATCAAACAACAAAATAGGAAGAAGGAATTGTCATGAAACAGAAGATAGTTAACTGAAATGGGCAAAAAAAGTGGACACAAAAAACAAATTCAGCCTCCTTTAACGGGTATCACACAGCAAAATAGGTGAAACAGGTTTCCACAGAAACTTGCAAAATATTCAAATGAAAACTAGGGTGCATCATATTTGTGACATAGATACTAGATACACACAAACAGTGTTTCCTGAGTGAAATTGGTAAATGTAACAGCTACCAGAATAATATTTTACCACCCTTCCCAACCCCCATGGATGCCACAAAATGTCAGGAAACACCCAAACAACCCATGACCGCCTACTATATACCACCCAAGGTTCAACAAAACTTATCTGGACTTGCTTCACTTCCTCCTCCCCCACCTAGGTGCCAAAACTAGTTCATAACCCCACCTACACTTCACCACCCCCCCCCCCCCTCCCCCCACCTTCAAGTACCTATCGTTATCTCCAATACTATTCAATGCTTCCCATGGCTAAAATATCAAAATTTGAAGACATGAACAAGTTATTGCTAACAGCTTCCATCACAGCCTCTCAACAAACGCAAAAACAAATAGACTATAATACATAAAGAATCGTAGAAATAAGGCAGTGATTCACTAGCCGAAATGGAAGCCCTTATTGCCAGGTAGCTTAGATCTGTTTCAAAAACCAATCTGCAACCCGTTTGCATAGATATAAATTTCACCTGACTAGTCCCCACACCACCTTCCCCCGGCCATAACCCCCACTCCATCCCCTTGTAATCTGAACCGATATTCTGCATCTGTTCCCCACTAGTTGTTCAGAGTTAGAATCCCAACCTAGGTACATCCCTCACAGCCCCCACCCTCCACCCGCCTATGTCCCCAGAAAATCAATAGGTTGAAAAACCACTGCCTACATCACACTGTGACAGCCTCAACAACACACCTTATTTGAAAATAGCCTCTTGATTACCATGCGGTATAGACTAGCACATTTCTAGCACATATGTTATTTTAGGTAGTATTTGAACCAAAACAAGCAAAACATTTCTACAAATGGAATGGGTTAAATGGTTCTGTAATGACTTCTTAATGTCAATCACTTCCTATCTCCAGTCCAAATTTTCCATCGTCATTCTTTTTACCATGGATTGATCAATATGAATATATGAGAGAGCATGAATTGCAGAATGCAGGGTGTCATGTTAGGGTCTGAAGAAATTCTTTGTGTAGCAATTCACAACAAATTTCGAACATGCTCAATTTGAGAATGAAAGTTCCAGGTTTCAGGTGCCAACACAACCTTCATTTGGGCTTGAAAGAGAAAGGGTTCTTCTAACCACCAACAAACATTCACCCTGCAATCTGCAAAAATCTGATCAAGAAGTGGGTTACATTCTATGGGGATCACACAGACCCACAAACAAAATTATTATTTGGTTAACTCGGCAAGAAAACCATGGAAGTTAGTTGGAACACACATTGCGATGTGTTATGCTCCAAATTACTTTTTCGAAATACAAATTACTCCTCTGGTAAATTAGCAACATTTTACTCTGCAGCAAGGTCCGGAATGTGAGGGCTTGCATACAAGATGCTCCAGCAACTGATGTTGAGAAAGCATATCTCATGCTAGCATCTATAACACAATTTTGGTAACATCAAATTTACCAGAGAAGAACTTGTTATATGCATCATGAACAGAATTTGTTACTTTCTTTTCAAATGCACATTGAACCAAGACAATATTAGGCTGTGTCAAAATATCAATGAATGACTAGGGAGAAATTTTTCATACAATGAATAAATAGTGTCAGTTCAATGTGGGAGACTGTGGATGAATACATGCCGGTGCATTCCATAAGCCGAAGGGCAACACTAGCCAATTGTTTTCCAATCGAGTTACAACATTGGTAGAGCTTACCGAGGTAAAATGGAGTACCTCGAATGGTGAACCACCCTCATGTTCACAGAAGTAATTCACAGGGTAGCATCGGCAAAATGGCAAATCAGTGGATCAATTTGAGGATATATCCATATAGCAGTTTGAGTTGATGTTAAATCAGCCATGCTTGCAATGAATGTACTGGCATGTATTCTCTGTATGAAATCTAGAAATTATTTCTTCCAGTGCTGGCCAACAGCCCTGACAGTCATGATGAAAAGCTTTGATTAACAATTGCCCTCAACAAGTCAGCATCAAACCCAAACACAAATTATTATTATTATATTAATGAACGGTAGAAATGATAGATATAAACATTTATATATAACAGAAGATGGGTTGCACTCACGCTACAGGAGTGTTTTTTGTGCGTGTAGCGACAGGTGGTTTATGGCCGAGCAACAATGCATGAAAGGCTAGCGAAGAAGAGTCAGGCCGGGTCGGAGGTCGATGATGACATCATTGTGCACAGTGGATGAGGCAGGATGGTTAGTCGGCCTAATTGGTTGCAGCTGCGGTTAGTCGGTTTTCAAAACAAAAGTTGGGGGAGAAAACAGAAAAAGAAAAAACATCTGGTTAGTCTTCAGAAGGCGATGGATTCAGATAATTATTCATTTTCATTATCATTATTCAAGATGGATAAAGACTTTGTCAGAGTGATTATTCTTCCACTTTTGATATCACAGAGGCGTAGGAGAATTCGGCATAACCAATTCTTGATATGTCTGGGAAACCAGTGGAATTGGGCAAATCCTTCAGCCATCTGCAGACAGAGTATGAAGCAAGTTGTAATGAGAAACATTCTCTTGAGAGAAAAGCCAGATAAGTGGATGAAGGAATTTAAATTCTCCAACACCTCAGTAATACCTTTCGGATATGACTTTAGACATGCACAGCATGGTGGTAAGCGTTTCAGACAAATTTCAGACAAGGTTAACTGAAAACGGATGATGATATTGGGCACAGCATTCTGATATGTGCTGTAGCCAATTGAGAGTGCCATTAGAATGGATGTTTTTTTTTTCAAAGTCAATATCACAAAGTCAATGTAACTCAAATGTGTTATACGGCCAGATTGCCATTAAATCAAATGAATGGTGCTATTAAAGTTAATAGGTATTATCTACACTACCATCAACCATTACCACTGCCAAAAAGATATATTCCAGGATATTATGGATTATCAAAATTGTGGACATTATTGCAATTATGACAAATTGAAAATAATATGATACTCGAACTGCAGAAGTTCATACTTGGGAATCAATTAGTACTCTCTGAAGTTACATTGTTAATATATCATGCACCTCATTGATTCACTAGTTTGCACTTCTGCAACGTTATTATATAATTATTTATTGTGGTTATTGATAATTATCAGTGAAATATAATTATCAACTACAAAAGAATGACTGTTGGCAGTTTAAATGTGGTTATTCAGGCTGGGCAAGAGTTGTGTGCAAATAACAGCAGAGGAAGAAACTGTCTACAGATTGAACCGGCCTGAATATGATGCCACTAGGGGGAAGTGGGATGATGAAGACAGCCAAATGATCACAAATATCGCCACAAATACTTGACTATTCAAAGATGCAGGGTGTGGAGTCATGTCATCTCTTCCTCTGACAGAACAAACCTAAAATGGGGTTCATTGTTTCCATTGTAGATAGAGTCCAAACCCTTATAGAGAGAATTTGTGTGGGGAATGGGCAGGTAACAATTACACAGTAGAGGATCAAGTTTTCAAACAATTTTCTGAATGGAAAATGATGAAGTCATTAGGAAGTTATCGAGCAATGTACCTGTTAAGAACAGACACTGAAGATATGTTTCAAGATGATGTCAACCTTGGCTACTGAGAGAATAATTTGGGGATTTTTTGATGCGGTATAAATTAAAGAAATGCTACTGGGTGAGATGTCAAGGCGACAAAGTTAGGTTTTGTTAATGTCTCGAGCCCAATCAACCTCTCAGACATTACAGCAAATCAAGCAAACATCTACAAGTACATGTTTGCAGGCCATGTGACGTCTGTAATCTGACTATCTGAGGGATTATGGGAGGACAATGATCACTCAATGTCATGCTGTGGGTTAAGGATGAAGGCTTGATGACATGCTGTAGGAGAAAGATGATGTTATATTTCAAAATGAACAGCTCCTTACAATAGAAGTTATTTGATAATTGGAAGACAGAAAAGTGAATCATAATTATTGCAACATGGCATTTATTAAAAAGTTCAAATGTAAATTGATTAGTGGTAGGTTACATGTGAGGAACCATCAAACCTGTGTGACACCAACACTTATTATGCAAGTTTGGGTAAGAACTTTCTAGGGTTAGGCGGATTAAAAGTGTAACCATTAAACTATTTACCAGCGTTAGATAATCCCGGATTTTCCACATTTGCTCTGGGTAATTCCATGGTGTATGGAACTACTGTACTGGTTCAACAAATTGGTAAATTGTTACAATAAAGTTAGGATTTGGCACTCAAGCTATGAAGTGTATGCAACTCACAACTAGTTTCAGAACACTTCTCAGTATTAAATTAGTGAACCACATATCAAACCATGTTCATAGATGGCATACAACATTATTTTCTGACAAAGCGGTGGAGCAAATATGGTCATCAAACCATAGTGGATGAAGAGTACATAAGACACAAGAAGGTGTGATTCTGAGAACCCATTTTGAGAGAAGAAGGGGACGAGAAAGATTCACAAGATGGTAAGATAAGGTTAGAACTTCGACTGGAATAATTTGGAGGGTATAAGATAACCAGAAAAGATTTAACATGCTACATGCATGATGTTACTACTCGGTGAGCCTGTGTGTGAGTTGAGATAACTGATGGGCAGCAGATCGAACTCCCCCTAAGGCTCACCAACAATGCATAGACAGACACCGCACTTATCATCCATTGTGAATGTTGGCTTCATAAGATTTTTTTAAATATTTGTTATGGTTTCACTCGCCGGACACTGGTACCGATCCCATACAAGCTGGCGATGGTGCATACCTGGATACAGCACTCTCGTCAGCTGCGAACCCTCACCAGGTCACAGACCAAGGCAATGCCTCTGAAGCGTGACCTCAATGCGAAGGGGGTGGTCATTACACGCATTAGGGTGCTACGCGGGCTCGAACCTGTAATCTCTGGATTACTAGCTCGACGTATTAGCCGACTCACAGCAATGGGCCAGTAAGAGAACCCTGGGGTACACCTGACTTGAAGATGGCAATTGGTTGGAAAGATGCTCCAAGTCTTTCGTAGTGAAGATGGGGAACGAGTAAACAACCATAAAAAACGGAGGGATCGCCCAGCTGGTTAAGCAGCAGTTCTGCTCCAGGGAGGACCGGGTTGGAATCCCGGTAGGGTCAACCGATGACCCTGCAAATGGTACATTGGGGCTCATCGCAAGAGATTGTGTAGCAAGGCGAAACGAGGGAGAGGGGTTGGGCAAATTGCAAGTTGTATTTTGCGTGTGAATACCAGTACATCCACAATGAAGTACCGCCACATAGGCATGGGCCCTGACGTACAACTACAAAGACATTGCTTACATGTAGCACAGCATCAAGATAATAATGATAATATTCATAATTAATCATGAATAATAACAAAAATAATAATAATAATGATATTAATAATGAATAATAATAACATTACTGTCACAAGGTTAGGGTCAGTGGACACCTTGCAACTTCCGGGCACTGATTCTAAATTCGTACCATGATTTGTTAGCTGGGATGTATGGCCATGGGACTAAACACTAGTTCCCGATTTTTATATGGGGGTGGGGCAGCATATACTGGCATGTAATTCCATGGCTTGAACTGACTGAATGAGTTTCAGTATAGTGCGGAAATAAAAATTGGTCTAAAAACAATCAGAAACGCGTGAATCTGCGACGAAATAAGTTTTGCGAGAAATCAAGATCTCCGCCGGGTGTGGTCGTAATGGTCGAAATAGAAGTTGGTCTCAGAACGTTCGCCCCCTGTGTGGGATAACTACCCAGATGAGGATAATCTGAAAGCCCTCACTCATAAAAATAAAAAAACGCGGGACTGGGCCAGAATCGGTGATAGCAACAGCCCAATTCCCAAGCGAGAGTAGACCTTGTGGGTCGTTTCAGCGAGTCTCACCTCCTATTTCATTACTGGAGTTCCTCTTCAATATACCGTCCGTTCTCTGATTGCCGCCTCCATCATGTTCACGAGATTGTCTTCAATTTATCTCGCCCAGTATAGCGTTTTCACTCATTTCGCGATATGTTCTCACCGGACAACCAACTTCGAAGGCAGGTTTCTCCACAACGGTTGACCCGATTTTCACGGGAAAGGTACCGATGAGTAGCTGAGAAATTACTCTATGATATATCAGAAATGAAAAGCTCCATTTCATGGGACCTCTAAGACTGGGTGCTGTTTCTAGCCTATCGCACCCTTCTATTTATCTTCATTACTTGTAGTCTCATACCTGTTTGACAGTGTGCCTGTTCCCCTTCAATCGTCACCCATGAAGTATCGCATTGACCACCAGGACAGGAACCTCTCATTTTATCACATGGCACCTGGCAGTTGCAACTTTGGGTACAACCCTCACCAAACAGTCCATCTTCACAAACTGTTTGAAAATAAAATGTTCAGATGATGGCTATACAAATAATACTACCACTGAGTCAACTACACCTTAATACATATTATATATCAGTATCAAATACAGAATGAAATTCCCGAATACTTCATAGCACTAGTCAATTATTAAATTGACCATGGAACAAGGTAATGCAGTCCAATCTCCAGGAGAAGTATAATTTTTAGTAGGTAATTGCTAAAACTACCTTTGGCTCCAAATCCGTGAACAACCCATATATACCATATCAATGATGACACTGCTTAGTAGGTACCAAGATAATCCAGCATAATCCTATATTCCACCAGATGGATTATTGTTACCTCCTAATGACATTTGGTTTTAACCTACAAGAGGTCAATGATGTCCCATTCGTGTGGAAGAACATTGACTTGTCTGCAAGTTTGATCAAAATCTGTCGAAGGACGGGCATCTAGTGGCTGAAAAAAGTGCATGATGGAAGGATGGAAGAATGAACAGATGAGAGCATTCATTCCTGACCAAGCATGCAATAGAACATTAGGCAGGTATCATGTTCACAAGAACTGTAACACTTTTACCAACTGGTGTTAACTTCAAATGACATCTGAGCTGACCCTGAAACATATATCTTACTCATTATCAGGGGAATTCTTCAGAATCCCTGTGATCAACTTCAATTTTCACAACTATACGAGATATTTGTGCGAAGAAGCATGGCATAGGAATTTCCTCAAGCTTGTTGGATATCCACAGCTATCACTTCTCAGCATGAGCATAATGTAGGACTACATGTATAGTGGCAACCTAACTTTATGGGTCTACCTACAACAGGGATGAAAACCAGACATAATACAATGAAGAAAAGATGCATGAATAGAGCACATGGTGACAGGGCAAATAGCTTTACATTGCACAAGCAGAAAATTCATGTTAGGAACAAAACCTCCATCCCACTCAGAAGCTTACCTTGACAATTGTTACCTGTGAAACCATTGCTACAAATACCACTTCCGCATACACCAGTAAGAGCATCACAATCACTTCCTGCCGAGCAGTGACATGTCTGTAAGCAGTTTGCACCGAAGCGGCCATCCTCACAAGCTGCAAAAATGTAACAACACGGAAGTATATAATGAACAAGTACATTTAGGAATAAGATGGGTTTGTTTTGCAAAGTGCTAGCTAGTCTCACCACATCATGTGTGGCATAAATTATGCAAGTTAGGGATGAAAAACTAGCATATTGTGGCTCCAGAGACAATCGATAGTATAAACTCAACCGTTGAACGAAATTCGAGGGATATTTTGCTCACACATGAAAGTGTAAACTACAAATGCATTGACCAACAGAATATTTTCCTCATAGACATCGAGGCGAGACATGAGTAGCAGTGATGTCCACTTTGAAGAACATCAAAGATTTGAATCGAGATGATGCGTAACAGAGTTTATACAGCTATGTTGCACCAGAAACTACAGAAAGCCACACAAACCATAATATTCCCTGATTTCGATGTGTGCTGTGGGCAGCCGTTC
>JAUOBX010093286.1:0-12928 GCA_032360705.1 Eupentacta quinquesemita
CAGGGGTAATACTGTGAAGCGCTTTGAGGCCTTGGCGTAAGGCGCTATATAAATCGCAACATTATTATTATTATTATTTATTTCGAAGAGGTTGATACAAGTCAACTGCAATCACGTGTATTGAACCGTATATTTAATTCTTTCGCAATTTTTATTTTCTCTGTTAATACCCGTACTAGTTATTAGGCTTTACAATTCTCCGTGAGTACACTAAATAAATGAAATGTAAATAACTGTCTCGTGAACTCTAAAGTACGGCCCGCTGGCATACTTTCAGGAAGGAAGTATTTCAGGCCTTCTGGTTTTTTCTCGCATTTGATTTATGGGTGAATTAAATTTACTGACATGTCTCTCTTCTGATGACGTGTTTTCGCCACGCATTTGCCGATAGTATTGATTTCTTAATCAGACTTTACAGACTCCAATATAGTGCCTTGACTCCAGAGAACTGAAATTAAAACAGTTGCAGGCTATTTCAACTATTTTTTTGCAACGTACGCCCTGAGATGAATGATATATAAGCAAGAAATTAGATATTCCGTGCACACATGAAGAAAAGAAAACTATCAGGCACTGTATTCAGATATTGCGAGGGTGTTGCCGGTTCGTTACGATTCTGTACAATTTCCTGTTTTTTTAATCTGAAATACATGAATCCTTTCGCGGAGTAATTTGGTGAGCTGTAGATTCTCGACCCAGTATTTATGGTGTCGCGTTCGATGATTACTTATTGAATTACATATTAATACTACTTAATTATTAACATCCTATCGAATCCTCTTGGTTTATAGTCTGTCTAATGATGTGCTCACGCTACGGCATCTATTGACGCCTCTCGTATGAATTGGTCAGGCTGACTGACATTGGTTTCGTTATGACGTCAGTTGCGGTTCGGTCTTCTCCCCTGTAAGTAGCAGATGATGAGGGAAGGGATAATCTATTTGCAACTGCTGGCCATACGTGAATATAAACAAGACCACTACGACGTGGTGTGATTCCTCGCCTCTTTTTTGACCAAGATTGCTGTTTGGTCGTAACATGTGGAATGTGTGCTACAGTATTTTTGTGTAATCATGGCAGTTGACGGTGAGAATCATATGTCATTTTCGGAATAGGTAATGCATAGAAAGATTACGAACTTGGGATATTGACCCACCGGACTCTTTTGGTCCTGTAGGCTGGTGATGTGACTTGTTTGCCCTGCCCCCCATATGTTCAACCTTCACGCCATGTCACTGCACTTTTCCATTCAATAGTTAACGTGTTTGCAAGGGTTTCGGACTTGTCGACCCCAAATGACCTTTGACCAAACCCCGAAACAACAGGGATCCTGTACTACATTTGGCCAACCTGCATACCAAGTATGAAGTCTCTGTACCTTCTCGTTCACTATAGTTATCATGTTCACAAGGTTTCTAGACTTTGACCCCTGTTGACCACAGATGACCTTGGACTGAACCCAAAATCGATAGGGACTATGTTCTCTACCAGTCCAACCTACAAACCAAGTATGAAGTCTCTGTACTCGTTCGTTCACTATCCATCGTGTTCACAAGGTTTTCAGACTCTGACCTCTGTTGACCCAAGATGACCTTGGCCTAGCCCCAACAACAATAGGGTCCACCATAATAATCAGCATACCTGATATGATCGTATTTTATGATTTCGTTCTATAGATATCGTGTTCACAAGATTTTCTGTGTTTCACCTCTCATGACCTCTCATGACCTTGGACTTGCGCCCAAAACAATGGTTTTTTTCCACCCCATAATTGCAACCAACATGCCAAATATGAACCTGTTCGGTGCTTTACACACATACACACATGGCATACCATTTGAAAATTGTCTCCCTGAGGTTGAGGTATCTAAACTGACGGCGCCAGGGGGTAACCACAAACCTGACTTTTTGACCTCTAGTCAATGAGCCTGTACTAGCAACAATATATTGCATTCCAAACTTGTGGAAATGAAAAGTCAAGAATCCCACAAATACTGTCAAGAATCGAGTTGTAGGCTAGTTTTTACCCCCCAAAATATATTTTTTTGGCGAGATAGGACCTACTTTGATAGATTCTTCCATTAACGTACGGTATATTGCTTTCCGATGACTCAGCGAGTGACCAGCCGAAAATAGCATGGAAAATTGGGAGTGAAGTGACGTCTAATAATGGCTTGTACTTGATCGAATTGAAAGCTTGAGAGTACGAATCAACAGCAGATATGGCCAACAATGAACATTCCGTCGATAATAATTACGATAGTGTAGGATTTTGATGTAGAAATCTGTCAATTCCATTCAGCCAATACCATCGAAACATCAACATTCCTGACGGCCGTGGGGTCCCCAATGCCCGTTTGCCAGAACAATTTGACGTATATTACGAGCCTGGCGAGAAATTAGAAGGAAATACTTTGCGAACGCAAGAAATTCCCAACAGTATGAACTTGGAGGCGCTTTTGTAATGGTCATGTACTTGTAAGCACTGGGGGAGATCGGCAACCCTGACGGGAACCGCGTCGTGGCGAAAGGACGGGCGCCTAGCTGGGGTTGGTCACCCGTTGAGCATTACAACAAATCTCGTATATATCGACTAACGCTAACCCTATCCCCGGATATATTCTCGCATTTTAACAATGAGCGCATTAAACGTATATATATATACAGCGTGAACAGTCAATCTGCATATTCATCGTTATAGGTACGCTCCAAGTTGACGCAGCAAGCAGCACTCACACTCGTGTGAATACATGTTTATAGATTTATTAGGTTCACTGGATATTCTTCACAACTGGTACCGGTACGTATAACCAATGGTATTTATCTGATATCGAAAGTATAAGAATACTACAATAATAGTCCGGAATCAACAGGCAAGTAATGTATAATTAATTGGGTGACCCACCTACAAAGCTATCGCAAATTAGACTTTGTATTGCCTCACTGCTTCCGATAGTATAGAAGGAATACACCAGATGCCAACTAATTATTATCAGGCTCCACAGCCACTACGTCTCAATTGTTGATAGATTTGTTGGATGGTGTGATTTACACTTTCTGCAATTAAATGTAACGAAAACAAAGGAGGTGTTAATTGTCTTCCGTAGGTTGAAACATAATAAGTCTGTGCCAGTTATCACCCACGGTAATGCTGAGGTCTCCGAGTACAAATATCTAGGTACTGGAATTTCTAACAATCTCGACTGGTCTAGCAATACAATTGCTGCACAAAAGTAGGCAAACCGAGGCATGTATTTCGTCAGACGATCGAAAAAACCCAACTTGGACAACACACTTCTAGTTCTCCTCCACAAATCAGTCTGTCAGTCTATACTCACATTAAATCTGATTTGTTTCTATGGTAATATGACACAGATGAACTCGTAAAACAGCTCAGAGGGTCATTGGCTTACAACTCCGAACATAACTCCTGTAATAGTATGATCAGGGAGGCGCTTTTGTAATGGTCACGTACTTGTAAGCACTGGGGGAGATCGGCAACCCTGAAGGAAACCGCTACGTGGCGGCGGGACGGGCGCCTAGCTGGAGTTGGCCACCCGGTGGGCAGCGGAGTGTGGCGGGCTAGCTCTCCATAAGCGATGCTCCCGGAAGCCCACTGCTAAGATTCGAGGTTACTGTGCAGCTGGAGGGGCGGCGGGGCCAAGCTCGCTGGTACGTGGTGAGGTAGTCGTGGTGCGTGCACACATACGCAGATTTGCGTGACTGCTGAGCTTTTTCTTGCCTTCGGCAAGGAATAGAAAAAGCGTGGAATTAGGAGCATACGCTGCAAGGGACTAGCTATGCGCACCACAACAAATCTCGTTCATATTTACTTACGCTAAGTCGCTATCCCTGTCCCCGGATATATTTTCGCATTTCAACAATGAACGCCCTAAACGTATACAACGTGAACAGCCAATCTGCATACTCATCGTTGTAGGTGCGCTTCAAGTTGACGCAGCAAACCGCACTCACACACGTGTGAATACCGTGTTTATAGATAGTTCTATCCCAGCAGGCTATTTCTGTACTTGTAATATGTGAGAGGTTCGAGTTTCTTGAATGCAGGTTCACTGGATATTCTTCTCAATTGGTACCGGTACGTATAACCAATGCTTTGTGTATCCGATATCGAAAGTATCAAAAGATTACGATAATAGTCCAGAATCAACAGGCAAGTACTGTATATCTCATGAGGAATTCACTGCACAAAAACAGTTGATCAGTAAGCCGACACTCCAGAAATTACCTCTAGTCGTAAAAGTAGCCCGGCTAGCTCGGCGAAAATGTTTCAAGCTGTTATTTCCCTCTTTCCCTCCCTCTGAAAACTACTGCAATCAACACCTGCTCACCACGGTAGGCCTATATGGCAGCTCGCCGCGTCGCTGGTCCTGCTTATATCAACGGAGGGAGCGAGTTTTATAGGCACGGCGCGGTCGGGCATAGTCTTTAAATGAAACCAGGTGTGACTGTTTGCGACTCTAACCGCTGAATTCGTCCCGCTGAACTTTGATCAGACGATTATGCGCTGTGAATTCTTCATGTTGATTGGGTGACCCACCTACAAAGCTATCGCAAATTAGACTTTGTTTTGCCTCACTGCTTCTGATAGTTTAGAATAAATACACCAGATGCCAACTAATTAATATCAGGCTCCATAGCGAATACCTCTCAGTTATTGCTAGATTTGTTTGATGGTGTGATTTACACCATTTGACTTTCGTAGGAAGAAACCGAATGAGTCTGTCCCAGTTATCATCCACGGTAATGCTAAATTCTCCGAGTACAAATATCTTTGTACCATAATTTTTAACAATCTCGACTGGTCTAGCAATACAATTGTTGCACCAAAAGAAGGCAAGTCTACGCATGTATTTCGTCAGACGACTGGAAAATTCAACTTGGACAACACACTTCTAGTTCTCCTCCACAAATCAGTTTGTCAGTCTATACTCACATTAAATCTGATTTGTTTCTATGGTTATATGACACAGATAAACTGAGTCAAAATTGAGCGTCCTCGTAAAACAGCCCAAAGGGTCGTTTGCCTAGAACTCCGAACAATTGAAAGCCTGTACAAGGAAAGAATGTCTTCCAACATTAAAGCCACAATGAAAGACGCCACACACCCCTTGTACGCCTACTATAATTTCACCAGTTCCCGGGTGCGTCTTCGTCTACCACCCGGCAGCACGGTCATATGTTCCATACTTTTCTATTCTCTATAATAGCAACGGCCAGAGATGATTTCAGGGGCATCATGGTGGTGGGAGGAGTCTGTTTTGTTTCCAGTATTTAAGTCCCTGTAATAATGTTGTCATTAACATCCAGTGTAGAAGGAATTTCCGTTGACGGACATTGAAGATATTCAATTCAATTGAATGCTATTGCTGTGGGTACATTATGTTTTGTAAATCGAATTTTCTCTTCGAACTTGAGTAATCCGTGCAGTTTTGAGTAGCTCGAGGCATTGTTGTCTCATTTCGACATATGTCTGTATTTTCATAGCTTTGAGGACTTGTTGGTCACGTCTTCGGATGTTTCCGTGCGTTTCTTGGTCAGAGCATATTCACGTATTTTTTTATTATCCGTAAAGTGCATATGAATATGTATGATATGGCGTGCATAAGCATATTGACTTTAACACCAACCTACATTAGTTCCAATAGGCCTAGCACACAATTTCGCTGTCCTCAGAGGCTTCCACTCCAACCACTGCTTCGATGCAACTTTGTCTGAACTGACGGAGTTATTCAATATTCTCATAGGCTCCTGACAGCTGGAGAAACGTGCCCAATGAATCTGAAAGAGCACCGGAATTAAATTGCGATTCGTGGAAAACTTAAATTCTAGAGTTTATTTGACGAGTGATGAAGGCACTTGTCGTCATATTTTGTTTGCCATTTTGTTATTTGTGCTGATGAGAGCTCTATCCATGTGCCCGATAATATAATTGACCCTCTCGTAACTAGTGCCACGTACAATTCTCGAATATTGTACTCGCGTAATGTGTTTCCGTGAGCTGAGGTAAGTAGGTAAAGCGCGAATTAACTGCTTATAAGTTCGGACATGACTGCTTGCATCGGACAGTACCTGACATGACTAATATAGCAATCATGTTTTTCATTTTCAAACCATCATTTTGTCATCACTCATCAAACTTTTACTGGAGGATTGGAACACAATTAATGTGGCTATATATGAGTCGATGCCATCCGAAAGACTATCGATAATCAGCGTTCTTCCGCATAGGCTAGCAAAACCAATTCCTCTATAAATACTGAAAGTCACAGTCGGGCTAACAAGCTGACGAATGAACTATGTACCCGCGAGGCGAACAAACTACCAGTAATGACGGTCTAATATCTGGATACTTTGATTTCTGGTTAAAAGTTCAATGATACTGCAATAACATTATTTACAACGTCGAGTTTGAAAGAATTAGCTATTACATCTGCCGGTACGAGCATCGGATGAGTTAGTTAATATGCGAACGTTAAAGGCAAATATATCGGGTTAACCAAAAGCTGACCATTTTCAAGTCACACAAATAACGTATGCATAATAGGAATATCAGTTCTCTGAAACCGTTATATTAGAACATTTAACATCGAGATTCTGCAAGAAGTAAAAATTTGAAGAGGTAGCAATTTCATTGTGCCAATATGCGAATATCATGAATAAACGGGGAAAACGAATTGGCCGTCAAGTTTACCTTGTGTGAAAGTCAGGGAAAATTACAATATGGAATCCTAAGGTAATGGAAATGGCCAATAAATAGGTGTTGACAAAGTTTTATGTTCTGTGAGGGACGATGCGCACACATATAACACGAATCCCCTATTCTATAACGCTAATCCTGATCCCTGAACAATTCCCCAATACTTAGAAGAGAGATCTATAAAGCGGAGATCGGTTCAGTGCAGTCGGTTGAGCTGCGTCGTTCAGGGACAGTCCGCCTCGTGTCATTTAACATTTACAATCTACCAGGCATATCTGAAACAACTCATATTTTGGAACGTTGAGAGGTGTTTGAAGACGTGTGTGGTTCTAAGGCTCACTCAGAGTTGATTGGCAATTACGTTTTCACTAGGTAATAATGTTAAAATACCGTATAGCCTAAACAGCTGTGGGATATGCTGGAAAGAACAGCTGAAGAATATAGATTTGAAGTACAGTGGAAGAGGTTGTTCAATGCCCAAATATATATATATACACTTCTCTCATGTATTCATGATGTGTGTATGTACATAGAGGCGACACTGAACATGATTGCTCGATTTTTTTTGAACAGATGCATCACACTGTTAAGATATATAGGTATGTGTCCTCACTATAATACGGACATGATCCAAATTCGTCAAGAATGTCTGGTCCATCACGTTGGAACATGTTTGTTGTTCAAACAAGGTTTCGGGTTGAGGGGGAGGGGGGAGGGGTGTACCTGCTCAATGCAATATGGAAATGTAATTGTAATTTTCGCTCACCTATAGGCTAACTCTCACACGAGAATAGTAAGTCTGATTCGAATGAAAATTGAATTTACAGAATTTGTAGGAACATTGCATTTTTACTAGGGGAAGTATAACAAATTAGCAATTATTGGGTCTGGTTGATTCCATTTATAACTTCAGCAGAGGTCAAAATCCTACCACATTGTAAACGAGGTAACCGTTGATAATAGTTGTAGATCGATCTAGACTACTTTTGTTTCCAAACAGAATAGAGGTAATTCTGGGGTCATGAAAGGTCCAATTTTGCATAATTTATGCGTCAATCATGAGGAATGCCTTCTTTGCAATTTCTTGGGAAAATACCAATTTCTACTTGTCACAACATTGTTCCATGGATAGTGGATACCCAGGCTCCGATATCGAAAGGTTGACAGAGCTGCACACTGATTGAACTTGTAGTGAACATGACCCCCTGTGTTTTAGCGTAACTCGGGCAATGTACTCTAAATGTGTTGCCTTGTTAGTTGTAACTGGCAAGTCGTCATTGTACTAAACAATTTTCATTTACAAAAGGCTGACATTTTACGTTAGTCCATGCACAGTGGGCATGAACCTACTGTATATTAGTGGGGCTTTATGTATGTGTTGGCCTAGCTAGTGACGGTTAAGTTGCCAAGAGCTGCCAATTAGGGATTTCCATTGAGCAATCCGAAGTTATACCCATGTAATATTTATTCAGCATATCAGCAGTTTTCATACATGGCTAGTAAGTTTTGCAGAGATTTTCGCCATATATATACATATGGAACATTGCAATGACTTGCTATATATTTGGGAATTAACTCGAGGTGACTCGTGCAAACATTCGACTTAACTTGACTTGACTCGACGAGGTGCCTGACTCGACTTGACTTGACTTGACAATGTGCCTGACTTGGGCAATCAGTGAAATGACTTGACTTGACTTGCGACTCGGAGCCAGTTGACTTGACTTGACTTGTGACTCGAGCAATTGGTGACTCGTTACAACACTGTTATGCACTAGCCATTGGTTTATGTTGATGCCCTATGCTACATGTAGTTTCATTCACTCTCCAAGAAGGTTGTTTGCACTAAAGTTGGGGAGGAACAACAAGCAAAGCTGCTGAGAATTGACAGAAAACCGCCTACGCAATATACTACTGAATACTGATTAGTTGTGAAGAGCACGCCCAATATCTGATTTCTCTCTTATTTTGTTAACCCAATCATCTCAGAGAGCATGGTGCAGAATATTTGTGTGAATTCGAAGGTTCAAATAACCTGCCACCGTTTTCAATTCCAGTTCTCTGGTGTCAAGGCACTATATTGGAGTCTGTGAAATCGTGATTAAAAAATCAATGATACCTGCGAAGGCGGTGCGAAAACATGTCGTCCAAAATTGAGAGACATTTCAGTGAATATACTCGTATACCACAAGCAATGGATAGACACGGTTCAAATGTGAATACTTATATTACTTGGCTGGTATTGCAATTGAAATTGAAATTCATTACCACACGAGGAAAGATTGAGGCGTACCAACAATCGATCAGGTCTCCCCAAAATAATTATGTATAAACGATTTGTTTGGCGAACAGCCGCTACTTGACCTCAAAGATCGTTCACAAAACAGCATTCTAACCCATGCTGTTTACGATAAACCCCATCAACAGATGCGCAATGTCACGGGCGTTATTTACAGATTGGCGTCAGCCTGCGATTGTTAAGCGACAATGTTAGTCTTTGTTTGAATGGGGATAAGGAACAATGCTAGTACGGATCATCCTTTTAGTGATATAATAATAAATGCCTAATGCTTCGAGAGCCCACCTCTCAATTAAGTTCTCCCGGAGAGTTGTGCACTGACCCGATGATAGAATCTAAGAATTTCACACGAGAAGAACGTCTATGTTCTCCGTCATTGCTAGCCGCACAATACATGGTAACCAAACATCTGTTTTGTGAATTCCAGAATAAGCCTCACCTTACAAATGATAAAATACCATAAATGATATCCAACATCCAGACAAACTGAACTTCCAAAGACTTCCTAAATGCTCAGCATGGTGGATCGTCTCAATGACTCAGCATCACTGTTCCCTCGCAATACAGCATAACCTTTCCATCTACCAACTCACCAATATTTCGAACCACACGCTCTACCCGCTTCGCTGCCGGGAATGGCAGTGACAGTAGTCAATAGTTTAGGAACAGATTAGCCAATACGAGAGACAGAAAGTTGATAATTTAAAACTGATAAACATATCAGATATCGGATTCTGGGCCTACTATATGTTGGCATACCCTGTGTCCTCGACCACTGTCCTCGATGAACATTATTCCAGTGCCTGGACTAGACTTAAACCATATGCCGATTTGTACGCTGAAGTATGGACGATATCCGAGACAGGAACTTCCTTTCCAAGCGATTGGGACACCAGCGTACCATAAATGAATAATTATTGAAGTTCGTGCTGACGAGCTGATACTCCATTCGCGACGCATAGACGCACACACACACGCATGTGGGGACACACGCACGTACACACACAAACCGGCACACACATACACACATTCATGCGTATAGACACATATATGAATACATATCCACCACACCCACGCGCAGATATGCAAATGCTTTGGGCGCCTCCCTAATTTACACACAAGTGTCTTCTTATGATCCATACCAACCCTATTTCGAATGGTATAAATTAGTTCTCCCCTGAGACGTTCCTCCGCGTTATCTGGTTTTGCTTATATGATATTCTCCATTGGAACGGTATATTCCGAACGATAACAAGAGTTCATTATCTCCTCATCTGACTGCACTCTCCCGTGGCAATGATAACAAATGCTGGATAAGTGAGAGCGGGAATAATTAAACGCAATCGTAGCTACTGGCAGGAGTTCCCAACCGAACGCTATCAGGTTTTATTATATCTTATTTTTTTATTACGTGGCATAATGAGTTCGAGCGATTTCGGAATTACTCATATGTATACATGACCTAGTTTGTTCGTTGAAAAAATTTCAGCATCCGAGTTCATACACTCCTGGTCATCAGGCAATAATATCCTAAATATCAGTTTTGGCATTTTTATTATATTCCGCAAACTGTGATAACCATAATATAGGCGATACGGTGTTTGCACTTTGAATGCATGTCTGGTTAACTAGCGTGAATGGTCTATCTCCCCCAGACCCAACACATTTGACATCTGGGAGAAAGAAGTACCTAAATGACACCTCAAGGTAAATAATTGTTCTGCAAAATATGTTACTTCTTCTTCTTCTCCTCCTACTGTTTCTTCTCCTTCTCCTTATCCTCCCTCTTCCTCTCTTCGTCTATCGACGTCAGTACTGACGATTAGCTACCATTTCAATGCATCTCTTCTTCATCTTCTTCCAAGCAGCTCTGTTCTGAGCTATATGTGCTCAGCTTCCACAAGGCTCAACCATGTTCTTTCCCTGGTGTTGTCATTCCATTGCTTTTTTTTGCTATACCACTTCCTCTGAGGATGTGGCCAAGGTAAGATATTGGTCGAATTAACATCTCTCCAAGTTACTCTCGTTTCACTAAAATGGCTTCATGAATGCTTCTAATATTGTCCTCTTCCCCTTCCAGCTGATTTCCAACATTCTGCTTGAAATCCTCATTCTAGCAGCAAGCAGCCGGTTCTCATCTGCTTCAGTCAGAGTTAAACTTTGAAAGCCATGAAGCAGCACACGCCATACCAGGATTTTGACAAGCTTCATTTTCAACACTGTCGATAGGGTGCTATCATTATATATGTCTTGAAGGTTTGTTTGTTTCCTTTGGCTATTCCAATACTGGCTTCGATATCAATTGTGCAGTTTGCGTCGAATGTGTCCACAGAACCCAGGTACTAGAAATGGCTGACCTGCTAAACTTTTTCACTATTTTCATTGATGTTGTACCTGTTCGGTTCACTTCAGCTATATGGAGTCTCTTTTTTCTTCACATTCAGTGCAACTTAGGGCCGTCGCGACCGGGGAGGTGTGGGGGGTCTCACCCCCCAACCTAGAAAAAATCAGACAGTCATAATTTGTGAAATTCCAGTCGAATATGTTGATAGCTTAGCCCACCTAGGTAAGCACATTTTTTCAACTGACTTATGTACTGGCAATATTTTCCGACTTGATTAAGTGACATAAATACGGTGAATAATGGTGAAATAAAGTGAAATTCCCCAAATAGGGAGTTGCACATTTGCCCATTTTCCCATTTTCCCAGAAAAAAGATGATAATATCATCTGATCTTAGTGAAAAGTCGTCATCATTTCCGAACTAGCACTACCTAGATGTGGTACATCACACCAGTTTGCATCTAAGGCCATTCAAAAGTGCTACAATTTTAAGTTCCAAATAGGGAAGGAGACAATTGCACATTTCCTCGAAACAATAAAATAATATCATCCTCTCTTGGCAAAGAGTCATCATCACTTCCCAAAATAGCTGTGTGCTCAGATGTGCTACATTTGCATGGTAACATTTCCCAATTCCGAATTGGATCGTAACTTATCATCCAATCGTGGTAGAGATAAAAAATTATTTCCAAAACGAATTAGGCCCTTACATGTGCTACATTGCACCAGTTCGCATCAGAGGCCATTTTGAAATTGTAAAATATCCTAAATTGGGAAGGGCATATGTGCAAATTCACACAGAAATTAGATAATAATATCATCTGTCCTTGGTAAAAAATCATCATTATTCCGGAACTAGCTGAGTGCATGGATGAGCTTCATTGCACCAGTTTACATCTAAGGCCATTTAAGATGAAAATCCCCAATGTGGAGGGGGAACATCCTACTAATGTAATAGTAGTAATTATAAACTGACATAATATAATTTGTTCCTTGTAAAAAGTCATTATTTTTCAAAAACAAGCTGGTTGCTTAGATGTGCTAGATTGCATCAGTTTGTATCTAAGGCCATTTGAAAATTGCTAAATTTCCTAAAGGGGAGGGGACGCCCCTCCCGTTACACCCCACATGTCACTCATGGCCCTTACCGCCCTCCGTTGGAATTTTCTCGTCTCCAGTCGGAATTTCAGACCTATACACCCCCTCCCCCCGATCACAAGACCCTAGCAAAGGCGCTGAGTGCAAGGTCCATATCTTTTCCAGCACCCTTTACAACCAATATCAGCTGCTCAATTCCTTTGTGACCAGGCATATGCTCTCTGTGAGTCTGTTCCTTTAAACTTGTGGTCCTCAAATGTCGGGGTTTGACGTCAATTGATGGAGCGCTGCGCTGGGGCTGCTGGGGAGGGTGACATGAGACAAAACGTCGTCTTCCAGAAATGCCAACAATACTGTTGTCATACAGGGATACTGTTACTCTGCATGGATGGGATGTTGAGAGAAGAACAGCCAAATAACGTCTGTGTACCTACCAATTTGAACAGTCAAGAGATCTCATCAAACCC
>JAUOBX010093397.1:0-12926 GCA_032360705.1 Eupentacta quinquesemita
GGCCCACATGACAATGGAACAACTGTGACGTATTGGTGCCCGGATGGATATTATATCAACGGAAGTAGCAGTGCAACCTGCTACCTCGGAAATTGGTCACTGGATCAACTCCCAGAATGCTTACGTATGTTTTGGCAAATCCACTCCCCTGCCGATTTAGGTCAGCATAGCCGGTTCACATGATTAAATCCAACGAATCACTGTGAAAACTACCATAAATTAGATGTGTATCAGTTCGAGATTGGCCAACGATTGATCTGTTACCATTCTTCCAGACTATTAACATATAACTTCGATCTATATTTTTCTTACCGATTCAGATGAGTTACACAAGAACACACTTATGTGTAGTGATTCCTCGCAATGTTATATTAAAGACACGAATTAACACATTAACACACACGAATTCTGATTTGGAGATGAACACGAATCGAAACAGTTTCATTTCCGATGCTATTTTGGCAGGCATGCAGTCAGTTAGGTACAACAGGCAACATCATTTAACATAATATTCACGTAATGATGATGATCTACTGTTTATGAAAAATTAGTGGTGAGCTATACAAACCTAGTCCGACAGATACAACAATGCCTAACATCCATTCCTAATATTTGAATAGGAGTCACCCTAACTTCCGTTACGTAGTGTTTAAAACTAAGTTTCAAATAAAACTATTACCACGCAGACCCACTTACTCCGTATGTAAAACGTACATATAGGCCTATTCTGCGGCGCACTCTAGAAATATTGTCTAGCAAATGAACAATTCAGTTTTGAACAACTTCTTCTCACCTTGTTCGAATTCCACACATGTTTAGGAGGTTAATACACAATGCTTGGGAATTTAACATATTCCTGTGAAATCTCTAAACATCTTTAGGAACGTGTTTTTGAAGTTGATGCGAACAGTGTTGAATCACCAGACCTTGTTTGAAGAGAGGGATTACCGACTCTATGTGTTTGAGTGTTCAAAGCAGCAGACCAGCAGAGAGAGTCTGGAGTTTACTTACCTGGTCAGTTATCAAATACCTCGAATGCGTTGTATGGGTAATGCCCCAAATGGACAACGAAACTTAGGAAACCAATCCTATCCAATCTCTCACATACTTGAAAATTGCGGCGTAAAACTCCATCTGCAAAATGAACTTCTGAAAGAGTATTAATTCTACACTCTGGTAGACATCTCCTCACAACCAAAATATAAGAAGTAAATAAATATTTTGTACCCTTATACAGCGCTTACTGCTTAGTTTTCGGAATACGGAGGTCGGAATAACAAGAGATCCAGAGTTTCTTCAGGACTACCGGTGAACTGTTTTCTTGTCTATTCCCAGCTTCACCCTGTGGCAATCCACCCACTGAAGACAACGAAGTTATTATAACACCGGACAGAGAAACTTACACCCATGGGAGTAGTGTTACCTATTCATGCCCCGCAGACTACAATCTCGAAGGGGACAGTGCTGTCATCTGCCTCTACGGCAACTGGACTACCGTAGAAGTACCTATGTGCACAGGTGAATGTAACATGTGCTATTCCTTCATTTGAAATAGTTCTCAAGGCGAGAAACTGAATGGTCCCTCACACAATGGATTAGAATGACTGTTGTGTTTACATAGTGATCCAATGCTGTAATCAATGACTACGGAAGTATAACTATCACGAATATCATTGCCATACTATATCTCAGCAGTAAATAAAGCCACTCGTAATTGTAGTCAGTGATGTTGTAATACATATACAGACACCGGCATGAAGGGACTTTGCACAAATAATTACAGATATTAGTCTCACTCCAAAACCTTAATAGAACGAGTAACGAATTAATTATTTTAGGTTCCATGGAATAATCACAGTTTGTGTAAATATGGTAATGCTATGTGCGAAGGTTTCTACTCTCGGTCTATTTGCACTATTCGCCTATTCGCCTACAGACTCGAAATTATGAACTGGATCGTGAAACTCCCAAAGTCTGGATTCCATCTCATGAGTTCCGGAAATACACATTAACACATGAAGTTACTTAATGACAGTACACTCTTCACAACGTGGGGTGATTCCTCTGTCCCAATTACATTTGTGGAATTACAGTTACTTGCATAGACATGATAGATGAACAGTAATGCTCACATTGTTGTGAACCTAAAATGCTAATTGTCCAATCCGTTCGAATTATTTCAATGACTTCACTAAACTAAACAAAACATTATGTCGATATTAGTTTTACACAGTGTGACTTATTGTATATCTGTCAAATTTGGTTGGAAAATACATTTATGAATAAACTTTAAACAGTGATCTTATCAACTAATTAAGGGTGGATGCCAGCTGCAACGATGCGCCCTCTGGCCGATGTGAGTCTCATACACCCCACCACCCGATTGTCATGCCCTGACTAATTGGTCAGGTAGTAGGCTAATTAACGTTAACACACAAGAGACTGTATATTTCAGGGTATCAGGATTACCAGAAACATCTCAAAATACCACCATTTGGCATACAAGCATCATTGAGATTGCAGAAATTCAACATAGCAGAGATCACCTCCCTCTTATACCCTTCCCCGAGCAACAGTTGAGAGGCGCCCACCGCCTTGACTGACCCCCCTCCCCCTCCCTCCGTCAACGTGAGCTGGATCCGTCTCTGGTATTACACAGACCAATATTATGTGCATTCTATGGAAATGTTGTCAACTGATCCACTGACTGTCATTTAATGGCACTATTTCTTCATGACATAGCCAAGCCGTGTGGCGAACGGCAGCCAACAGACGAGCTGATCATCCCGGCCTCTACTCAGACGACGTATCAGAATGGTAGCGTGGTGACGTACTCCTGTCCATCTGGGTATGACATCACCGGGGACACTACCGCAGTCTGCATCTATGGTAACTGGGAAATCACTGACGAACCAACTTGTGAAGGTAATGGCTGATATTGATAATACTCCACATGTTATTATTGATATATGTTCGTTACGGATGAATTAGCATGAGGCCTTATTTTGAAGGTACCGGCTGATAATAATAATAATAATAATGATGGTAATCGTTATACATGTAATTATAAGTATGTGATACAAGAGTATCTGCCTCGGATCTGCTCATGAAGGTAATGACTCCTCGTTTATATCTATAAATATTAGTGTATTACGGGGTATCAGCGTCGGGAGAACTGATATGGCTGATAATATGCATCAGTATGTATTTGTATTTATGATGTATGTATCCGGAGGGAGAGGCAACTTATCCATTGCTGTCTGCGTAAACGCCCCGACGTGTCCCCGTGTATGTGATGAGGAATTATCAGCTGACGAAAAAATACAGTATTCGGGTCCATACGTTCGCCGGCCCTTTATATGTTCCATATTTCGCCTGATAAGTATCCTTCAGAATAACACAGTACGAGATGTCAGTGTCATAACTTTCTGCCTATACTCACACTCAGCTCTTAGCTCACGCGATGCCTCGAAAAATGCTCTAGCAATTTGGCAGAAATTAGGTAAAGCGTAATATTTTCACGCTCCACCGAACCACTGATATACCGTTGTTTGCCAAGAATTTTGCGGCATCTCCAGTTGGTATGTCTCCGTAATTATGAGGTTGGAGATCGTATTTGTTCAGTCAGTAGAGTGTGGGACTGGTGATCGGGAGATTGCGAGCTCGGGAGATTGCTGAGGCGTCTCTGGGCAATATGTTTCATCTCCATCGCATCGTCTCACCCAGGTGTTATTGGAAACATGTGAGGTTAAGTACAATCGGCGCTGAGTTGGATGCTGCCACATACTCTCCGGAATTGTGGGAGTGCGTACCGCTCCCTATGATCAGTGTGATATCTGTCGAACGCTTTGTGACTGTCACTGACATGAGGGAGGGCTATATGAGAATGCAGATATTATCATTAATATGAAGTCCCGTTTGTTTGCTTGTAAATGAAACATGTTTATTTTGGGCAGCTTCTCCGTGCAACAACCCATCCCCATTTGACGAGCTCGTTAGTGTGAAACCAGACCAAGCAGCATACCAGAACGGTTCTGCTGTGAAATATTCCTGTCCGGAAGGGTATGATCTGCGTGGTGATTCCTGCGCCACTTGTCTCTACGGTGAATGGACCTTTGTTGAGAGCCCAGTCTGCACTGGTGAGTGGATATTTCTGTTCCCTTGACTCCAGTCGTGTTACCATATCTGGAAGGGCGATAGCGGGTGAGTGGGTGTGGCTCAGTTATCTCTGATCCTGGAGACCATACTCACTCTCTGTCATCAACTCTTTTTGTCACTCATCTATACAACGAGAAACAAGAAGATGAACGACACCATACAGAGAAAACCCTAAGACCATACCGGCCAACGGTGATACTCATCCCCCTTCTGCATGTTGAATCGACTCCTCATAATCGCCTCATCAGGCTAAGCATTGCGAATTCGGGTCTGCGTTGCGAATCAGAGCCTTTCTGCGGTCAGGATCACATATGTTTAATTGGATGACTCTGTCTAGAGGTGCAGTGCTCATGATACTCGCTCCCTCCGTAATTTTAGCAGGGCCAGTGATGCAGCGGGCTGACTTGGAGGGAGAAGGTATCGATTGCCATAGTTTTCAGAGTAAGGAGAGAAAAGGGGAAATTACTGCCCGAAACATTTGTGCAGGGCCTGGCCTATTTTTACGACTAGAGTTTATACCTGTGTCGAGTGACTGGTCAACTGCTTATGTGCAGTGATTCCCTCATGTAGTTATATTTTCTGCCCAACTGGTATTAAGCCACGAAAGATGAAACAGGTGATTGAATTTTCAGCTGTTCTTGAAGCGTTCGGGAGGGGTAAGTGCTCAGTTCCCAGAACTATGTTGAACTTCTCCCAGTTATCACTTCTGTGGTCAACTGAACTAATTGCTGGAATGACCCTCTGTTTTATTAGTAGATATTATGATATTAATTGATGTATTTGGATACTTCGTTTACCTCTTTTTTACAGAACGGAATTGCTCCATCCCGGCTCCCAGTGATGCGAGGGTTACCCTGAGTCCGATTGCGTCTTCATATTATCACGGTACATCTGTGACATACTCTTGTCCTCCTGGGTATGAGCTCGATGGAACCTTAAATACTACTTGTATGCTTGGAGAATGGGAACCAAAGAGCACGCCGTTGTGCAATCGTAAGTATTTGTCTAGATTACCACACATTTAATCATCTCATTAAAACATTGCAGTTGGCATCACTACCTAAATTTATTCTTCTTCTCATGGGCGACTTTCCTGTAGTTGTTAGCACAACAGCCTTATTAAAACACCTCTCTCGGTTTCCCCATGGTTCTTTATTAGAGTATTAATTGTCTTCCAAATAAGCAGTATAAGCTGTCTTCGTTGATCAAAGCACTCCTGGGTAATTTTGACCGTCTTTCCTTTCGTTTTGTAGCTCTGGAATGTTAATACAGTGCTAGTTTAGCGGATACTCCATTTGGTAGTCGTAGGAGTCCACATCTTATTCAGTCCTGCTCTTATCATTGTTCTTTCAGACAGTTCTATCCCCACTTCAAATCTCGAAAAAGAAAGGGATATGATTAGTTGTAAGATTTCAGATGAGGGACGTTTTTCCAGTACATGGGTATTGTCAACTGATACTCTGCACGAGTTGATATCGATATTGCTTGGGTGTCAGCCGTACTCTTAGGAACCCGGAGTACAAATCCCAGTCGGGTAAAACCGACTACCTGAAAATTAGTACCCGTCTTCCACTCGGTGGGCATTCGGCATAATATAATACTGGAACATTGTAAAAGCAAGTAAGTTAGAAATCTAGTTATCTTCTGCGTGTGAATACCCCACTTTAACATTGGGGTATACCGCCACATTTTCATCGCTTTTGGAGAATCACAACTGACAATTGCTCTACCAGCTCCACTGGCTCCCCATTAGACAGAGGATCACTTTCAAAATCCTTCTTCTCACTTGATCAACTGCATGGCTCCTGTTTTCATCTCGGAGCTTGTTCAGCTGCATGTTCCTAGCAGAGCTCTTAGGTCAGCATCGGAGCAACGTCTCAAATCATGTTTCGCTCTTCTACTAAGTTCTATGGAGATCGCTCGTTTGCTTGACAAGCTTTGTATTGGTTCGATCCTCTGCCTGACTAGTACCCATGAATGAGGGTGCATCTGTTATCTATATGGTGCAGTATAACATTCGCACAAAATAGCACACACAGTCACAGTCACCTGTGTCACCTGTGGCGTTCTTCATGGCAGTATGTTAGGCTGCATGTGAGGATTGAGGAATGTCCGGTGTCTATCAAGGTCGAGGGGCTAACTCATACATTTTCCCATATCTTCAGCATTACCATGTGACCCACCAGCTGCTCCAACAGACAACCAGGTCATCGTATCGCCTGATCAAACATCATATCCTAGTGGATCAGAGCTACAATACAGCTGTCCAAGTGGTTCAGTGATTGACGAAGAGAAATACTACCTACAATGTACAGCAGGGTCATGGGATACCACTATAGATCCTGGATGTGCTAGTAAGTATAACAACATATGTGACCCATATACTACCTACAATGTACAGCAGGGTCATGGGATACCACTATAGATCCTGGATGTGCCAGTAAGTATAACAACATATGTGACCCATATACTACCTACAATGTACAGCAGGATCATGGGATACCACTATGGATCCTGGATGTGCTAGTAAGTATTAATACGTAGGTCGTCTGTAAATCATGATACAGGGTATATAAGACAGCACAGCGAATCGGTCATTATATTCCAGTGGTTCGGAGCTACTATACAGCTGTCCCAGTGGTTCTCTGATTGATGTACGGTAGTACTACCTACAATGTACAACAGGATCATATAGGATACAACTGTGGATCCTGAGTGTGCTAGTAGTATATTGACACGTAGGTTGTCAGCAAATCAAAACACTAGGTATATATATGACAATACAGCGGATTAGCCATAATATCCCAGTGGATCGGAGCTACAATACAGCTGTCCAAGTGGTTCAGTGATCGACGAGGAGAGATACTACTCACAGCGTACAGCAGGATCATGAAATACCACTGTGGATCCTGGTTGTGCTAGTAAGTGTAGTGTACCAGGGTAGGCTGTCAGTAAATCATGATACTGGGTATATGACAATTACGCGGATCAGAAATACAATACACCTGTCACACTGGTTACCTGATTTATGAAGATAATTTCTGCCTACGATGTACAGGAGGATCGTTGGATACATACACGTAAATCCTACTACTGGTCACAACAAAGTTGCATATTGGGAACAAACTACGAGCTGCCCGAATGGTTGATCGATGCAAAGAGAAACCAGAACCTACTGAAGGCACTCAGCATATGTTCATCGTGGTGAATATCCAGCAAAAGCAGAAACATATATCACATTACTGGTTAATAATATACAATGGACCAGAGTTGATTTTCAGCTGATCCGATGATTTGCTGTTCGATGACAAAAACTGCCACCTACGAGGCTGCAATATATGCCGGGAGAGTAAAATATCACTTGAAATCAAGAATGATTTGTGTTCTAATCGTAACTTGTGAACACGTTAACTCAATCCGACTCAGATAGAATGAGTTCATACTTTGGGGTCATCTGAGGTCACTATAGGTCTGTCTGGGAATATCATTGAGTCTAGAATTCTCGACCCGATCGAGCTGCAATTGTTTCGACCAATCGCTATTTGGGGATTCGTGTAGTCAATTTTAATTGTTAACTGATACCTCGAGTACACCGGAATTAATCAAGTTTACACCCGGTATTGGATTCCCATGATGAGTACATTATTTATATTGTTCTCGGGTCGGGTCAAATGTCATATGAGGATTCGAGAAATCAACGTCTGATTCGTAACTATTTTATAGAGAGTACAACGACCTATTGTTTGTGGGTGTCGACAGTGTCATTTTCTGGGGAGAAAGAAAAGTGTTATATACAAACGAGTATCGGGGATAATTTAGACTTGCTAGCACTATAAGTTCATCTCACCTGGAGGGATCATGATCCAACGTGGTATGTTGTTTTCTATGATGACTACCAGACAGTCCCGTGTTGCTTCAGGTTCTAGTTGAAGGTTATTTGAGGTATCAGGAATGTTATCATTATATATTACGGTTGCTCAGTCCAATCATGCATAACGTTGATATGTTGCTTTCGTATGAGCAGTATAAGAATGCTAATAGTTGTTTTATATAGTTGTTGTCGGTGGTAGAATCTTGACGTCCAATAGACGTCAGGATAGTTAAGGAATTACTAGCCATCTGGTTCCCTGATTGATTTAGTTTAGTGTTAGTGTTAGTGTTATCATTATTATTATTGCTAAAAAATATTTTATTGATTTCAAATGAATCTTTCAATTGTTCATCTACAGCCTGTACAGCTAATGACCAGTGTGCGCTAGATTTTACTATGATAGACAGGGATGTGAGCTGCGTCACTGCTGTGTATGGAAACACTAACGCTCCATGCTACGGCCATTGGTCATCTCTGCGTCTATGTTCATGTCCTGACAACTACCGGATCTCCTCATCGGGAGTAACCTATTGGTGTTACGACGACGGCCAATGGGACTCAGCATTATACGAGTTGAAGTGTTTCGGTTGGTATTATACACTATATTACTGTTTTATTGTATATTATACGGTTCATACTCATACTTCTGTGCATGGTTATTGGCTCAGTCCACCTCTCGTCAGGAAACCATAAAAAACATGGTGAACGCTCGGGCGTTACGGATGAGCTCTTCATATACGATGTTCTGAGTACCCCACTGACAAGCTCCACCCGAATCAACAAGAGCACACAGAATGCGTCTATTTGTAATCGAGTAGTTAGGATAGTAATGAACAGTTTATAAGTACATTCTACCCAACGTGGTACCAAAGCACCACCCACCAAGAATAACTTCAAGTTGATACATTCTGGTTTGAAACAATTGGTAGCATGATGGAACCAAAACTCACCCATTTAGGGAATTATTCATCTCCAGAATATATAAATGAAACAAATAAAGAAATTCGATGAGAAAAAATGCATCACTTTTCTCCGACCACCGTGCACTGGTGCACTGTACATAACATTCCATAACTGATCAGTCATGCATTTTGAATGTCAGAGGGGTAAAACGTTGAGAAGTATTTTTCATCAGCCCTCATTACAGAAACATCGATATTTTTCTTAAGAAAATTAATATTTACATGTTTTTATTGCATTGCGTCTTGTTCGCGCGTAACTCTCGAGGTGGAATGTTATCTTCCAAAAATTTATGCGCCCTGATCAGGTTCGCGTATCGCCCGGTTTCGCGTACACTAAGAATACTCACTGCTAACACCCAATTACTAAATTGTTCTTTGCATACAGCGCCTTGTCAGCCGAACATAAGTCCCAATGCTATTGCTACGAACTCACGGGGAGAAGTGGTAGACGTGATTTCAGATAACGATTATGCCACCTACTCCTGCCCAGCTGGCTACTCCCCAGAAGGGATCAACACGGCAACATGTTATGATGGAACTTTGTCTCCTGGCACCCCGTTCAACTGTAATGGTGAGTTCAATAAAGGTTAACAAAATTAGAAACTGTGGTTTCTCTCGTCCCGGCAACGATACCGCCAGATTGGACTAGTAACTTTCTCACCGTTTGCTAGACTGAAAGGATGTTCGATTCTGGCAGTGGGTACAAAACATTTTCTGGAGGCAGCTGTACTGGCAGGTGTCGGTTGACTCTAAGCCTGTACCGCACAGGAGAGCCGCACAGTCTCACCCGTGTTGGTGCCTGTCATAGAGGCAACACCTTTTGTGTGTACCTAATGAAGGATTCGCAGTGCAGTATCTATAGGTCTTCATCCTTCCCTAGCCTTCTCCATGACTCCTTCTTGGGCCTCGAGTAGTTTCTTGAACCTGTTGCAGTCCGACTAATCTAAACCGAAAGTATCTGTGAGGAACGACTGGGCTGCCATCTGTAGCGCCCATTACCCTCAAACGCCATAGCAGATTTTCGTGCCATAGAGGCGAGACAAACTCGTCTGAATTTCTTGAGACCGGGTTCCGCATTATTGTGGTTATCACGGCCCTACTATGTCGTGGGTGGGGACATGTTAGATATTAAACTGTATCATTCTCTGATTCGTTGCTGCCAAAATGGAATTATATGGACCAATTAACATCGAAAACAGTTATTAAACTGACCAATCGGATCAGGTCCGGTCAAAATAGTCAACAGATTTCGGATTTTCAGAAGGAAAAGCCAAGTAAGGATACGAGGATCGTAATACTACTCCCGCGAAGCGTGGTCAGCCACATGATTGCGGTTTTGTAACGTCAAGTATCGGCAAACGTATGCCCGCATCGGCAGAGTGATTTGTCCAGTCTCCAGGTGGAGCTCGTTCAGTCCCTCTGAACATAAACAAATCAGCTTATCGGGCAAGCAGAATGAATGGAGGAGTTAGCTAGCTCTAGCATGCATCCATCACTCCACGAGGTGTGATGGAGAAATATCGCTCGGTCAGATCGAGCTGAAATGTGGTAGGAGCATTTCTATGAGTATTGTTGTTGTTGCTGTTGTTGTTGTTGTTGAACAAAGAGAGGATGGTAATATCAGTCAAGTTAGTTTTTTAACACGATAACTGTTATGACTCGTGTGGGTGGATGGAACACAAGCATGGTATGTATGTTCGCCATAGTACATGCATGCATTGGCTGTTATGACCAGGCCCAACGTCGGTAAAAAGGCTCGTAAAAACGATGATTTCAGAAGTCTGATAGTGTTGACATGTGATAGTTGACTTGGTTCAATTAAGGGAAATACAAGAACTCACTTGTTTTTGGTGTAAATCATAGATCGGAGGTTGTCCTATGTTACCACGATACCTCGACCTCACTCGGGGGGAAGAAACTCATACTTGAATTGTATGTATATCAAAGTCTAGAGACACTGAACATGAGGTCCTACCTAAAACATACCCCACTGGTGCGTTCAGATAAACATCATAAGAATGTATCTAGAAGTGTAGGTCTAATCATTTTGGAACTATACCATACTTGGCAAAATCGTTAGTTCAAACTCCTGGATCCTTGATGCAAAACCGGTCACTGGTTGCTTATATAGATGAAGCTATACAAATGTGGCGGTTTAGCCGAATAACTGATATCTGGTTAATTTATAAAACATGTTCGATCATGAAATCTAGTATCCTTGGTTGCAACGCTGTCAGTTTTGTTTCGATGCTCGACAAGAACAGTAACAAAGTGATAAACCACCAGGATCAATCCAGTTGGCGGCATTTATATATACCATATTGCAGCACCTCTTGGGATATATTGCAATCATACTATGATCTCCAACGTTTCCTTCAGCTGATTGCTCGATACCAACAAACTACGAGTTAACTGACCCTGATGAGACCCGGACGGTCTTCAGGCATGGCGATACGGTGGCCCTGAAGTGCCAGGAGGGCTTTATCAACACAGGTACCTCCAGCTTGGAGTGTGAGGATGGTAGCTTCAACGAACCAGCCTGCCGGACTGGTCAACCGTTCATGTGTTTGTGAAGAGTAAGATCTCAAATGATCTGAATGTCTTCGAAGTATATCTAGTGCATCAATCGTATGTAAAATTAATTAAGAGATGAGTTACGAGAGTAAGATAACATCTTTTTATGTTTACCCAGGAATACACACGTTCAAGAAACGTTAATCACTTCGAGGCCTTCTACTGATAGCATATGGAAATGCATTAATTTGCAATGTATAGTTTTTGCAAAAATATCATGGAAGCTCTAGTACTATGGTGAAACCAATAGGTATCGTAATAAGTAAATCCCTGCACCGGCTATGATGCCAGTCTGTTAGTTAGCCACAGTAGGAATAATGATCATGTAAGTACATAATGATACACAATTGAATATATTTACTCTGCTTAAATTAGTTAGTCCAGTCATGACTGATTCAATTTCCCATCGTTTAATTAGGGCTCCAAAATTCGTAAAATATTTATAACATAATTGAAGGTTTGTCGTTTACATTCAACTATTTGTACTTTGATAGCTATTCATCTCTTGAATGACATACAGGCTGAAAAAGCGATATAAACCCCCCAAACTCACGTGAATGTCGATAATTGTGTTACATCTCAGTCACTGGGGAAGTATTTCTTCCACCCATCAGTTGACGGGCACAGTCTCGCAAGGTACTTCCCAAATGACTACCGTAATACTGTGCAACTGTTATTGTAAATACAACATTTAATTCGTTGGTATTTGTTGGTATCGGGATTAGGATTAGAGATGGTATAGCTAACTACCAACAATTGTTAATCTTCGTGGAATCAGTTCAATCTTTTGAGTTTTAGGTTTTAATTTGATGATGTGATTAGCTGGTATTCATTTGAGCAAAAAGGTGTATTTACAACTAGTCTGGTAAAAATAACGTAATATCTAATTAGCGCCCCACTGAGGACATTTTATTCCTCACCAGTTTAATGGAATAGTGTTATTGAACAGCTTGCATGCCTTACAATAATTTATCCGCGCTGATATATTATATAAGCATTATTATTGGTAATTATTGTAATTAGACCAATTTCGAAACATAGGCCCTGAGAACTGAGGATCACAAAACGTTTTTATTATTTTTGTTTGTTCACATGTTGGAATATCGTACATGGGTAAATAGTTTGTAGAAGGCGTTTCACCACTCGGCACAACGTTATTATTCAACGCTATTCAAGTTACCTCACGGGGAACCAAGCTGAACATGGGTGCAGTTTTTGATAAAATATGTATGTGTACTCGAGCCAACAACCTCCGGATTAAAAGCTGAAAGCATTGACCAATGCCGACACTGCTATATCTCAACAAGTGGAACAGAGTTATTACTTCGAGGAAGGTTCAATTACCTACACCGTCTTCGACA
>JAUOBX010093508.1:0-12926 GCA_032360705.1 Eupentacta quinquesemita
TTCACAACAATGTTAAGTCTCTTGAGGCCCAGGAAGAGAAGTTCAACGAGAATGAGGAGAACTATGAGAAGAGAGTCAAAGATCTGGAGGATAAACTGAAGGAGGTAAATATTCTGTGCATTCAATGTGTAGCAGAGCTGCACTACTGTAGGATTCTCAGCTCTGATGCAACGAAGCGGTGGTTAATATGAATTGGTGTATATACCAATATCCCAGCAGGATGGGGATGCAAAATGACAGTCCGGGGAGCAGATTAGAATACACCTGTGCTTCAATATCATCTGAACACTACTTGTACCTTGTAGCGGAACTGCACCACCCACAGATTTCTTAGCTATGCGGCAGCACAACTTCAGTCACCAATCAAACAATCCTGGGTCTCATTGGGCTATGTAGTCTGCAGGGGTGCAAATACAGGGGGCGGATGACAATTTCACCCCTGAAATGACCAAAGAAGCCTCTGGAAATCTCTGAAGTACCCCCTGAAAATCATAGGTGAAATGTGTTGGTGGGGTGAAATAGCTCTTCAGGAACGCTAAATTTCAAGGAGAGTAGCTCCTGGAAATTGAATAATATTTGCAGCCCTGGTAGCTTGGAGATCATCCAAGCAGGAGTGGGCCATAACATTTCGTGATGAGCCCTGAATAGCTTTTCGAACCTGCAGCAAACAAATCAGATGCTGCATTCAGCTGCAGCTGGACTACAAACCTGCTCTGTGTTGTGTTCACCCATAAGCCAGTTTACACTTATCGATGCACATGCTCAAATAGACTAAACTTCCAAGAATGGACACAATTATTCTCACACAGACTACTCAGTATATATTTGAACTGTCATAATTCCCTCAAAAAATATAAGTTTACCCAATCTTCGACTATGCTATGTATGGTCCTCGAGTGTGAGGGGAATATTTGTGGTGAAAGGAATAGTTTTCTTGAGGGTGGTTTGGGGTCTATTTCTTCAAGTAATGAGAAACTTTTCTTGTGTACTACTTCTCTTTTCACCAGTGCCCTGGCAATCAAGTATTAACTCCTACCTGGCTCTACATGGAGATTATCATGCAGGCAAATACAAGGATTCTTTTAGTAGGTTTCACCCTACCTTCAACCGATGTCCTTTACTTCTTTCACAGGCGGAGAACAGAGCAGATTTCGCTGAGGAGTCGCTGAAGTCCCTGAAGACGGCAGTGGAACAACTGGAAGGTTTGTACTTGCCCCTTAATTTAACCGATAAACCAGATCTCTTCAGCGTGTTGGCAATGCGTGGGAGGGGCTGATAGTGTAGCGATCCAGAAATTTGGCAGATAAAACTGAAGATGTGGATGTACCAAATCTTGCAGGGGTCACCTGAAAAAGTAATAAGTAATAAGGGTTCTGATTCATTCAGGGATCACCTTGGACATTGGGGTTCTACTTTGAACACTGTCAGACATATTGAAGATATGTGCAGCCCTCATGATGCTGTTAATTATTATTATCTCACTGAATTGTAGGATGCTGCTCGAATGACAGTCCCCATGGGTACTATGTAAAGTGATCCACATGTCATGGTATCGTGTCACTTCCTTGTTTCAATGCCACACAGTGGAATTGTACTCTCCCTGTCCCTTGATTTCCTGACTACCTGCAGTCTTATGTTGTCTGCCTCAGTATAACGTAATATATATCAGGCAAGCTGCACGTATGAAATGGTCCGTTTCTCGGCAGGAAGTATCAACATTTTGTTGTGATGAATAATAAAGAGGTCCAAATATATAACAATTGTTCATGGTGATTCCATCAGGTGACAGGGCTTCCACCTCTAGTTTTGTACAACAGTATTTAGCAATTTAGGTCATAAATATAAATTATGGGCACACAATCGTCAAGTTTGATATAGTCGTTCCAAAATGTGTTTTAGAAATGCTCTCGCTAGGCATGTTATGGGTGAAGTCGGTTCAGTTACCTAAATTCCCAAGTTATGTGCTTAGAGATACAAGGAGCTTCAAATATATAGGCTTTCGAGTAGAACCAAACACAAGACATTTCATGCTGAAAATGAGAAGGATATGATGTCGAAAGTTGTCCAGTTTTTCACAGGACACAGGTAGTATATAAACAATACAATCAGAAAACAGTCAAAACAATATACGTAAACTCCCCTGGAGCATAAAGTCTCATGGTATAACAGACACCAATGGTCTGGACCAGGCAGGAGTCACATGCTCCACATGGCACTGGGTGATAATGAAACCATTGACCTGAGATGACCCCCCTGGCTATTATTGCAAGCTGATACCCTTAATTGGCTGTTTGAGGAGGCAGTGCATCTGGTCAGGGGAAGAGAAACAAAAAGAGATCAGTTACCCCTAGTGTGGCCCGACTTGCTCCTGGCTGAATTCTTCCTGCGACACTGCTGGATTATGTTACCACTCAATGTATACAATGGTTCCAACAGTAAAATCCATGCAGATGTTAAACTATCACAGGAATAGCCACTTGAGAATGCCAGTTATGCCTCAGTCTAAGTACTGGAACAAGCCAGTCCAGGTTTTATTCATTACAATGTTTTGATAATGATAGTAGGGGATAGGGGTAGTAGCATAACGAAATATCTGTAAAGTTTCCATTGACACCCTAAAACCCAATGAAATACTCATCAGACTCATGCTATGGAGTAAATAAATACTACAATATCAGTGATAGTAAATGTTATCCAAATCCAATGCTCTAGAAATTTTGGGAAAAAATGTTCAATGAGGTGCACGAGTGACAAGTGGCTTTAGTATAGATGTGGACATAACCATGCATCCATCAGGTGGGGCAGTGTTGTACAGTTGTACATGATGCTCTCCGTTCAGTCTTGCTAGTTGATAACGCCTGTTCAAATGCATCATATACAGTGCTTGCTATATGATATGCTCGCCATGTTATACTGTCAAGTCTCTTTTACTGATTTCTAGTATTTTACAGACTTAGGTCTCTCTGTAGTAGTTGAATGAACCGTCACAATGCAGATTGATGCGTCGTTACCTTTGTTGATTCCTCTGATGATATTTCACAATGTTCTTCTTGTTCCCTTGAGTGACCCTTTCCCAGGCTCTTCCGCATGGACTATCATTTTGCTGTTGTGTCATAGTTGCATTGATTGCCCTTATTGAGTGACAGTAACACAAGCATGTTTCCTTCGATAACTGTGACTCGTCAGATCTAGTCTTGGCTTAGTTCTCCCGATGACCATAATCTTCATCAAAGCACCAAATTTTGGTGCGAGATAATATAGCCTGCCTTGCCTTGCCGTTTCAGTATGCATGCACACAGTGTGTTCCTCCTATGCATGGGCTCGTTCCAGAATTGGTTTGATTGCATGCAATGAATCGTTTGACCTGGCCATTGTGCATGCCTGTCAGACAGAATTGGGAGTGGGATCATTCGTGGGAGACCGGGTTGTTATTTGGAGGGACAGTTTTCTTAATGCAGGAGTTTTGATGTGCCAATTGTCACCTGATACTTCACGTCCACATGGGATATCTATGGAATTCTATGAGCATGAAGGCTGTCCTTCCCCATGCTGAATGGCAGTACCTACCAACCAATACTTGATATTCCAGGATTTGGTGTTAGATAACATACCATAACATAACATACTGTTATGTGCCCTATATGTACACTTGGCTATACACACACTGTGTCTTCCCACCAGTTTATGGAGAGTATCTGTGACATCTTTAGGCTTGTCTTTGAAGGTCAGTTACTCGGTATCCTAGTTCCTGATCTTATGACAGGTATGAATTATTATAGCGGAATTCTTATTCCTAGAATTAGTTATTCAGCTATTCCTTGGTTAAACTCTTCGGAACTACGAAACAGGCGAGTGGTTCAATAGTTAGTGTATTCTGTGTGGCTGCATGGCCCTACAAGATGGAACAAAGGGTAAATAGGGCATCGTGAGAGAGGTGGTGGTGGAGTGGGGGCAACCTGGGTTTGAGCTCCATAGTGCAGTCTGTCTATCCCAGCTTTGTAATCCTAATTTTGCACAAGTTCGGTTCAATACCGTGTATGCATGATTATGTTCACTACTAAAGCCATCACTGCACAGTTGGGTTGTATGATTGCTGAGAAATAGTCTACTTTCTGCTGATGTCAAGTAGGGTGTGGGAGGTTGTTTGTAAGTCATGCTTCACACAATCTCTGGAGGGAATATTCAAGGAATGTGCTTCTGGAAAACATTTTGACATCTCACATTCTCACCCAAAAACAAACAGGAAACAGAACTTACCCGTTGCCACCTCCTAGGCTCTCACCATCCGTGCCTACTCCTGGTAGCTTGTCTGGTGACCAGAGATATCGTGGGGAGAGGGTTGGGGATGTTATATATGATATTCATGTATGTATGGGTCATGATGAGCAGGAGTCGATCCCATATATCAACAGACCTAAACTTTCTTGCCTAAATACATCTATACACTGATGTAGTTCCAACCCCTCTTTGGGGGTGACTTTCAAAGCTTTTGTATCACAATTTCATGCCCGAACATCGCACCATTTTGCATTTGAAGTTGTATAATAATGTATTTCTTGCCAATACAGAGTGTGTGGCCTACTTTTTCAAATCTCACAGCACCTCCTCTCGCCAGTGCCTAAATTTTGAACATGATGTAGACCATATCTTGATGTGACCAGCTGACACAATCAATCAATCACCCATGAATGGCATGCTGATGATTCACCCAGATGAGTGCAAGGTTGGATTGGAGTATGACTAACACACAGTTTGATTGTGTAGTAGGGTGTCTTTGATAAATAACTAACCATTAATAAAACAAAGAGGATGTCCCACTACTCAACATCCAGCGGAGCCGAGGCACAAACTCCTAGGGTAAGAAAACATGTTCTTTTGGTTGGGATGACTGATGATTTTGTGATCATAGATCTTGGACTGTAAGACTTTAATTGAGTTCAACAGCGAATCTGGTATGATGCTCGTATGCTGTACCTGATTGCTTTGAATGCTTGTATCGTATGCAGTCATGGCTGGAAACAAGTTGCACCGGATGTTGAGGAACAAAGTTATATATAGCTAGCTAAACGTTTGAGGCTTGGAGCCATACAAGATTGCTACACAATTTAATAAGTTTGCTAATGTTCAAATGATGATAATTTAACTGCCATCAAGATGAATTTGTGACCTATGTCATGGCAATACTCACTATTTCTGCTGGTAGTGAGCCACATTAGTTCCCACTGCCACCAACTGTTGCTAAGAATCATAACCTGAAGCCTACAGAAAAACAAATCCATCCTAATACTGGGCGGATCCCAGTGTGAGACACAAGCATTCAAATTGGGGCTGATAAAACCCCACTATCTGATGGTACAAGGTCCCAAAATTATTTAGCTGTTATCTCCCATCAAACTGCAGCCCTGGGTTATATTCTCTATCCGTTCTCTGGAAATATGTAAAAGTCCCATCTTTTTCATATTGATTATTACATACTTTTGACCAGTTTGGTGGAATCGTAAGTTCGAACATTCATAGCTTCCTCTATGCTAAGTCGGTGTCTACTCGTACTGGTTGGAGCAGAATTTGTTTGAGGGCAGTGACGCTGATTTTTGTCCTGCATTTGGGCTAGTGTTGGCCATTGCTGTATCCTTTCGAGACTCCTGGAAGCTACAACACTTGACTCTCTTAGTGCCCCTCCATACGAGGGTGCGATCAACCTTCAGGCATGGTATATGGGGGTCAGTGTAGTGTAATAATGTTACACATTACTGCACCTATATAGATATGTCTAACATTCTGCAGTATCTCAGAACTTCTGTCACACATTGCCATAAGATTATTCCTGTTTGAGTCTGTTCCTCATACAAACAACTACCGTCGTTCCCTTACTGTTTGGCCAGCAATCCATTCATGTGGAATGCAGCAAAAATCAAATCGAATGTTGGATTTTGGTGAAGCAGCGACGAGGAAAGTGTATAGAAGTAATGTATTTGGTTTGATAGCAGAGATACACACAGGTTCCATAGCAGCACAAAATTATCAAAATAAAATAGAACACTCGCCCAGTGGGGCAGCAAGCCTTGCCAACCCATGCGGCAGAGATGCTGCTTGCGGCCAAGGGATTCTCTGAAATATCATATCCATCTCCTAAAAGTGTTCTAAGTCTGTTCATAGATAGGCCTCCTCACTAGCCTTGTTCCCTCCCGACCAGTCTTCAGAAAATTGCAATTTTCAAATTCAATCCTAGCCTTACTGTCTTCATTATTTTGCTGGCTGCATCCTACTATGCTACTGCTACTACAATCTGACTCATGTTCACTAAAAGCATAAAGATGTGCCTGATCCAATCGACAGTCTAACTGGATTATATTGTGCCCCCTCACAATAAACACAAACGAGTGATTTGTGATAGAACAGCCTCAAACATACCAGCGTAATTTGCACTCGCACACATTATCGCTCGCCGTCCCTATCTGCGAGCCGAGTGGTGTCAAAAGCCATTAAATTCCACAGCAATTTGGGTACTGTCTGCTTTCTAGCACGGAGTCTGCTGGGAGAGGAAACGGTGTGAGAATCGCCTCCTTGATGCTGCCCAGATAGGAAGTGGGAGCAAGGATGTGGTCTCTGTGTGTGAAGTCGTTAGTTCCCTGTTCTGTTGTCCTGGTTAGCCGCGGGACTCTAGGCCATTAGCATCCACACCTGGTGCTCTTTTCCAGGTGATTCAGACGCGATGGCATTTTGTTCGTTCCTTGGTGTCGTTCTGTATTATTTATGAACTTCCACGAAAAATAATAACATTCAGATGCGCGTGCCCTGCTCCCTGATGCAATGTTTGACTGAGGTATGTATCATTGACTGTGCACATTTGTTCTCCAAAAAGCTTACATGGGGTACAAAAGGATATTTAGCCTGGAAGTATCTTTCTTCTCCAATAAATTTGCTCCTAAATTGGTGTTCTCTATTAGGGTGAATTGAGTAAGAATGAGACTATGTTCCGTTTCGTTAAAACATGAATTTAGCCTATAATTTTCTTTCAAATCACATGTGTTCTCTATGTATGAGTATGAGTGAACAAGCATTTCCATCCATCACTAACTTTAGGGGATGTGCGAGTACATTGGAGGTGGAGGTGATTTGTAGCACAAAACCCTCGCCTGATGTCAGTTTCTGTCAGGGTGGTTCATATATCTAGGTTTCTGTACTGTATGCTGATCTGATAGCATACTGATGGTATACTGATAGCCTCATTTTACAGCTATCTGTCCAAATGGAATAAGTTATCCCTGCAGAGTGTGTGGGAGGTGATTCAGGTGAACCAGATTAGTGTGGTAGTATCCTTGTCTCAAATCTGCCTGCTATTCTCCATATTCAGACATGAGTCGTCAAAACCACTTCCTCAATAATACCCCTGGTTTAATGTGGAATAGCAGATGGCTGTTCCCATGTGAATCTACTGTACTGCTGACTGAAGTGTCATTTATATAAATTGTGGCAATGTTGCAAAATACTGACGATAAAAGTGCTGAGTTAGCTGTTATAATAACTGCCATACCCCCATGTTGAGGAAGTTGGCAGTTTGTTGAGTTATGGAGGTCATTCAGGCTCACCCAAATATTCAGGGGGTTGTGGCCTTTGAAATGCAGGGATAGTGAACACTAGGATGAGTTAGCAGTACTCCCAACTCATCTGCTAATTCTGAATTTTAATATACTGTCACTGTACTGCAAAGGAGGATACAGGGATGGATTGTTCAATAACTAAAACTTGACATCATTGCCTGTGATCACCCCACTCGTGGTTAGCTCAACCCTGGGCTATCTGCCTCTAGAGCTCTGTGTAGCCCCTGTCCCTGTATAGAGTTGCTGGTAACCAGTAGTCAGCCGTACACTGTCTATTCACTGCACCCATCCAGTATGATTGCCAGGATGTGGCTTCTCTCCTCACTGCCCACATACCACACATTCCTGGCATAACACCTGGCAAACCCAGAGAGAGGGCGATATTTGTTTATTGAGCTAGGCTAGGGGAGTATGCCAGAGTGGTGCAGTGCTGGGGTACTCGGATGTATTGTGAGGAATCTGTCAATTCGAAGGGAACCTTCTATCTGTTGACTGTTTCAAATTGTTCCAGAAATTTAGAATCTGTTCAGGTTGTTGCAGTAACATTTCTCCATCTTTTCCACATTTTCATGTCACAGTGCAAGTTTGCGTGGGCACTATTGACCTTTCTTGAAAATATGGTGGACCTTTTGGTGATTTTAGTGCTGTTGCCATATATTCAATAGATTGGTTTCTGTCTCATTCTATCAAACAGCCTTGTCAACAACAATGTTTTATGACACTGAGTAGGCCTATAACTTTTCTCTGTGATGTACTTTAATAGAGGAGAGACCATGTAATAACATAACCTGTATCAAGAATAATGTGACAACTTTGATGACCTTAATCTGTGTGCTTTCAGTTCCTATCAGCTTAGAAAATGTGAGGAATCTTGCTTTCTCTTTTGTGCCTATGTAATATATTTTATATAGTGTGTGCTTTGACCCAATGGTACCTGAACTTACTTGCTTAGTGGTCCGAACTTCTTCTCCAGGAAGACACAGGCCATCTACAACTAGCCTACTTGGTAATGAGAGGAGTTTGAGAGGGATTTCACTGTCTGAGTGCAGAAATCCATTTAAAAAAAATAACCCAGGAAGGACAATCCCTCCCAAACATTTTGGATTTTGGGGTTGTTAATTGTTACTGTATATGGGAATCCCTCTTTCCACTCATAAAATCCCTCTCATAATAACTCACAGGGAGGGAATTCCCTCCCAGAATTAAAAGCTTAGCGCTAACTCTGAGTGTTATGGAATCATATCAGCAAGGGATTTCCATACCTTCCTCCAATAATTTTTGAGAGGGATTCTGAAAAATAGTCAGAGTGCCTCTTTCCCACCCCTTGGTGCGAACAATTGACCCTCTGGTGTGGCCACCAGAAGCTTCAATGTCATGTGTGTGTTCTCCAGTGCTTCCTGAGAGCAGAGAGGTGCGGTCTCCTGGTGCGGGGTTACAGCTCATGCAGTACTGTACCTATTGGTAGCATGCTCCTCCTACCTGCCTGGATGATGCAATTGTTTTGTTTCTGGTTAGACGATGAGTATCTGAACGGGGCGATATTTGTAAATCCTTGTGGGATTGTAAGTACTCAATACTAATAAACTCATTCAATCCAAACAAAACCAGAAATCAAAGATTAAATGCTACTGATGCACTGCTAAACATGATTAATGTCATCCTGATTGTATCTTTCTCTTCCTCTCTCTCCACAGGCGAGCTCGAGAATGAGAAGACCGCACGTGAGAAAGTACAGAATGAGCTGGACCAATTGGAGCTTGAGATAGGAGACGCTTAGGCATCGGATAGACAGGCGGTCATCCAAAAATATCCAAAAAGTCTATTAGCTGAAACATTGTGTTATGGTAGGATTCATCCAATCCACGTAGGCGCACAGTCTACAAGCCACGATCAATGTGCAGATGGCAACCTCACGATCAGTGTACTCACACTCTGGTCCCAGGGTCGTGAACAACCGACACTGCCAGTGCAGACCATGCCTTTCAGAATCTGGGCCTAAGCCTCATCAATGGTGATCGCCTTCTGCTACTGATGTGGCTTGTAGACGGTGGTTGTGACGGTTCATTGTGTACTACAAGTAAATGCCTCGTGTTTTTTTCTATATATATATAAGACATTCTAATGTTGCTTCATTAATCTGTAATATCTTCTTTTCTACCACCATCCTTCCTCCCCAACCCCTGCTGCATCTCACAGATGAGCTAATGACAGAGAAGGAGAAGGTTCGGGTGATGACGGACGAAATGGAACGCACCATCCAGGAGTTGAACTTTGAGGTGTGATACCCCCTGTCTCACTGATGTCCTTCACCCCAGCAGAACCCCCTTTGTCACAAGAGTAGTGATGGCGGGTGGTTTCGTTTTTGTCTGTCTGTCTGTACGTGTGTGTCACGTCTCACTTTTGAAAATACACCAAATAACTGGCCTTTAGGAAGCCGAAATGCAAACTCAAGACTGTCCGCGGAATCTGATTTGGACCTTTCAATAGCTATGGGGAGTATTTCAAATGCACTGCAGAGGGTCAAAGGTCGAACTGCTTTCCATATATTTGATAATCTTTTTCTTTCACATTTTTCTATGAAAAAACACATTACTCGAGAGAATGACTAGTCCTAGAATGTGACCCCATCGTAGTTAGTAACCATGCATTTCTGGCCAATTTCTACAATTTTAATTTATTAAATAATACTCCTATTGCTTCAATGAATCATGAAGAAATTAGCCAGATGCAATCCAATTGCACTGTTTATCAAGATTGAAAAAGATTCTACTTTGCATTCGATTGAACTTTTTTGCTTCTTAGGTTTGAGATATTGTTAGCTAGGGACGAGCGTTGGATGACTGTAAATTTAAAGACGATACTAATGCATGTACAAGTATATACTGACCTGTTCTATGTAGTTGTTGTATGTAATAATGGTGTATGCATATAATATCGCGGTGGTGGCATTTTTTAGCTGTGTACGTTCATTTTATTAAGTTGCTCTTCCAGATGTGTCACACAGGTAGCCAGCGTGCTCTCCGCTCCCCGGGCTATGCCGCATTATTTGTAACATGAATGTAGGCATATTTTTGTAGCATTGGTACATGTCTTTTTCTTTTGCCAATTTTTACATTTTTCTTCAAACGCACTCATGTTCTGATATATCACATGTTCACATAGCGGCTGGCTGTGTGTCAATAAAGCTGAACGTCGGAATGATCCCTCATTGTCTTAACATTGTCTGCAAGCGTTATTATTATCAGGGACTCGCTGCAATAACAGCTTGACTGACCACTCTTGGGAGCCCTCCAAACCGATTATCAAGCATCTGACCATGAGGCACATCATGTTACAATGGTCAAAATCAAGAGAAATCTCTACATAATGGAATGCAGAATGTACTGAATCAGTTTCATTGAAACAAGAATCAATTATTCTGTTGTAAAATTTTGTACTAGCCCTGCCAATTATATTGAATTAATTGGCCCAAAAATTATGGTTCATTCTACAAAGCTCACATTGCCATCGTACGGATGTTTGATCGTCTCAATGGGCTTTGGGTTGCCAACAGGCATGTTGAATTATGTTTAAAAATGCTGTCAATCGTTGCCTTTTTACATACATAGTTGGGCTCGATAAATATACTTGTCGTTATTTTATTCCATTTTCTTCTTCAATGTTTCCCCCGAAACATAGACAACAATTAAGTGCTGTGAGTGTTATAGCGTGGAGCCAAAAAAATAATAAAAGGAAAAGCCAAAAACTGTTTGTTCATGTAGTGTCCCTGTCTTGGACATGTCCCTTTCTATATGAAAATAGGGCCGTATCAAGTAATGCATCAAACAGATCCAGTCTTGCTTGTATATCAAGCAGCAGTAGTTATCACTGCATAGGGACTGATGTAGGTATACAGAGCTTCACTGCAACATGGATAATATTAATAATGCCGAGTCAGATAGTTAACAACTGATCAAGGTGCTCTACAACATTACCCCTTCTCATCGAAGCCAGGTACGCACTCCTATAATAACGGAGAGTATTTGGCAGCAGTATATATATAGCAGCGCCGTTTGTATTCGGGCTTCCTCACGGGTCCCCATTCCACTGATGGGTTGACAGGAGAAGCGCTTCAGATTGAACATGGCAGCCAGGACTTGAGCCCACAGCCTTCAGCATGCGAGGTGAGTGGACTAACCACTACACCACAGCACGACCACTCCACATACATACCAGAGTAGAATTTCATTTTCCGAGCTTGGCCTCAAGCCCACAATACTCCTGATCTGGAGTTGCACATAACACATGCAGAGAAACCAGTTGATCAACGGGGAACTTAAAGAAGCAATGTTGCCTCACATTAAGTTATGAGCATACATTGCCAGTTTATTCATGACATCACAACAAAACTGCAGAAGGTGGATAATCTGTTGTTAGAGCTCGAGCTAAAAATGTTGCGAGTTGATCCGTTCCAGTCAGGGGCTCTTCGAACTAGACACACCCCCTAGAAAAATGATATATCGTTCTTATACAGCGCTTTTCTACGTTGATGACATGCTCAAAGCGCTTCACAGATATTACCCCTGGTCATCAGTGACTCGTCAATCCTGCACCTTATAGTGTGCATACCATTCTGCTCTTTCCTGACGCACAGGCACTCTGTACCATATCATTGTGTCCCCCGGGGGCATCCCAATAGGGCTGCCAAATATGGCGCACGCTACTATGCACCACTATACAAGTGGCCTCACAAGGTTCCCAGAAACGCCCGAGTGGGAGGAGGCACCGGAAAACTCTGTCGACCGGGATTCAAACTCGAAACCACCTGATCAGTAGTCTAATGCTCTGTCAACTGAGCTGATTCCCGACCTTGGTTGAACTTCGACAAGTTCAGGAGCTAAAGCGAAGCCAAAAGGCTTATAGTGATTCCTTGACTCGATGACCTATGATGGCCTCAACAATAGAGATCATGTACCTTCCATTTGGGCACCCTATATACCACAACACAATGGGGTTCTTGTAATTGCCTGCTCAGAATGACCATTCTGGACTTATGTTGTTGAAAAGATTTTCAGACTTTGACCTCTGTTGACTGCAGATGACCTCATGTACTCCTCATGAGGAACACCCATACCAAGTATGAGCTTGATTCATCCAGGCGGGGTCGAGTTACCATGTTAACAAGCTCAAATTGGCCAAAATATTGATCTTTCCCAATTTTTTCTTTTTAGCCCCTAATTGACTCATGTACGTATCTCATGTATGTCAGTCATGTACTCCTCATGGGGAACACACATACCAAGTATGAGCTTGATCCATTCAGGTGGGGTCGAGTTATCGTGTTAA
>JAUOBX010093619.1:0-12923 GCA_032360705.1 Eupentacta quinquesemita
ACAAACAATGATTGATGGGACTGTTACATATCAAGTACTATGTTGGCTAGCCTGAGAAGATTACATCCCATATTATCAAGCCTCCTCACTCACTGGCCTCAATGCAAGCTACCTGACGTCAGGGAAGGATTAATTACAGAGATAGCCACCGGAAAGTGTTGTAAGTCTGGTTAGTGACTCAGTTACCGAACATGGGAGAGCGGAAAACACGAACCAGAGTAAGGAAGATAACCAACTGAAGATGGCATTCAATTGACGCTGTATAACCTTTATTCCTATGACATGTGTATGGGGTACCTATTATGGCATTGGACAGGATCATGGGTAAATACATTCCGACTGCCTTGTATGGGATATAATATGTCGAACGAAACCGGTCGTTTGTTCGAGGGAACGCCTCCAAACTAATGAAAGTACAGAAACTCTTGCATTTTTCAAGACAGACTTTGCAGTGCTGTCACTTTTGTATGCAGCAAAATGGTTATGTTATTTGCTTTTACTAGTCCTAGTCCATAATATATCCCCTATAGGGACTGTTCTTCTGTCATCAAAACTTGACAAGTCTTTGATGCCGAACAATAATCTTATCGCGATAGACTTAGATCAACCGCCCACATAGATGGTATTTCCTGTCCCATTATACACAAAACCAATAATGCATACGTTGGTTAATGCTCCCAATGGAATGGTGGAATATCCGGACTCTGGCTGTTTTGACATGACATTAATCCTGATTAATCGCAAATGATCAATGTTTACGCTCACAGGTCATAACATGTGAGACGTGAGCTCTACCACATTTGGGATTGTTACGGACAAGAATCCGTAGTCTCCGAAAGATCCGTATATGACTGCGTCACGGAACATCATATGAGCGTCGAGTTTGACGTGACTAGTAATGATTCAATGTCTGATCTACAAAATACGCTCCTATTGGGCCTGCAGTTGTTTATCAAGTTTATGACTAAATTACGAACAACAATTAGAGACTTGCCTAGTCACTGTTCCGTCAATTCAACTTGTGCAAACTGTAATGGATAACAAAACATGTAAACAGTAAATGCCATCCAGTTTCTCCCCCTTCGGTGCCTCCTCACTAAACTAGGTCTAACGAGAATGTTCATTGAATTCAGTCGCCCGCAGCTAAATTACTATTTTCGTGCTCGAGCTAGTCAGCTATTGAGGTGCAAGACGGGAGGGGAGCTCTTCGTGAGCGGATAATTTCAGGCCGGGGCGAAATCCCCATATGCCTAATTATACCTTCATAAAGCATAATTTCATTCGACACAAACACTCATCAGGATACACAAATCCATCATTGTGATGCATCAATGGTCAGAGCCTCTGGACTGTTTGAGGTAATCCTCAACTTTATGTATGGAAAGGTGGCAATCAACTGTCAAACCATGCATTATGCTGGCATGTTTATTCTGGTGAGGGTTTCTCATCGAATGCTCCAACACTTCGCAAGTCGCAAAGGACATTGTTTACGAGCAATGCTAATACGCCTATGACAATAATATTTGTAATGGAAAGGTGACAGTCAACCTCTAGATCAGACGTGTTGTTTCCATTTCCATCTTGTTTTCAGGAACTCGTTTGACTTTTGGGGCGTATTCTCCGTCGACGAGAGCGACCTTTACTATCTCTACAAGCAGTGCTAATACACTATCCATCTCCAGTGTTTTGTATTTATTCTACATTTGATAATAATCGATATTTCTCTATATACATTCCCAGAACACATGCACCCAGTATTTGATGACTACGAATAGAGCGATTCTAATAAGAGCGCAGTCAGCACACTACTGATATAGTTTCACTATCAAAGCATTTACTGCCTACTGCTCTGTGGTCCCATACTGTAACAAGTATTGATAAACGTTCCATCTCAACCTTATGTTTATTTCAGTGTTAATAACAATTTTTATGATGATACTCCATGATTAGGGCCAACCAACTGCTTGAAAGAACTGAACTGTTTGTCAGAGCAGCTCAGTCGGCGGAGCAGGCTTGTGATCAGAAGCTTCCCAGTTCGAATCTCGGCGAAACTCTCTGGTGCGTTCTCGAGCATTGTGAATAGGCACTTCAAAACATTTACTCATGGAAACGTTTTTATAATAACTTGCATTCCCGCTACAATGAACTCCACTCAGTAATCGGAAGTAATGATTGTTTTCTTCATAATTATCTTTCAGACAAATTAGGCCATTAGAAAGTGCCTAACGCTCATCCGATGATGATGGAACCATAATCCCAAACCGGAAAACCCCAACTCTATATAAATCAGCGTAGGTAAGCACATGTTTCAGAATCAGTCGCGTCATCTGGAGTTGTGTGTATTTTGCGGGAACAACCACTATCGGATTAGATTAACTTACTCGAATGCTGTCATATTGAAACACGAATAGATTTCGTTGCAACAACTTCCAAATATTATTATTTGTAATATTTTTTTCTCGTTCGGGCTGATTCTGTAGGTCTAACTTGCCTCGAATAGGCTATGTTATAAGGCTAGGTGAGACTATGTAAGCCTAAAATTATAACAACTACTGCTATAGCCTAACTACATAACGCAATGTTAGGTTCCACGATCTGCACTTCGTCACAGCTAGATCCTATAAATTAACATGTCTAGACAAATCAATTATTCAAATGTATTATTTCTATTATTGAGTAGTGAATTCATCGAACACATTATTAATGTAAAATTGCTATTGGTGCTCATGTAAGCCACCCCATAGAATGCAGCAACTCAATTTTGAGTACGGAAAATAGGCGTGACCTCTAGCTCACCGTCAGCCAGTTTCACGTTCAATCTTGGTTGCAGTAACTGCCGATCATTTCCTCCTGTGAACGTTGACAGATATTTTAACTATGCTGAACACGATTCAAATATTCTCTATAACTACGAATCAAATGAGTCCAATAACAATTAGGACGCACTCACTGGCTGGTCATTCACTATTAATGCATTCGTCATCTAAATCTAAATAATTAGCGAAATCGAGACTGCACTAATCCCTCGCCTAACCACTAATCCTAAGAAAAAGTGCAATTGATTCTTTTACAATTATAGGGTGAGTGGATCACTGCGTATTGACACAAAACTCAAAGCTTCCTCACAAAACGAATAGCCAGGAGCTGTTCCCGTATATTGTTCCCGAAACAGGCCAGTTCCGAATGACACGACAGGTGGAACATAGCTGAACGACGCTAACCGGATGTGTTTCCTAAATTAATCACTAATCACATAGACACCTGAGCACCTGTTGCCGTAGGGTTTACGCGCGATTAAGGCTGTTTATAGCAAGTGACTATGTCGGGTGATAGTAATTACAGGACATGCCAACTCATTGTGTATCCAATAGTCGTATTCGCTGCTGAGGTACTTTAAAACAATCTTCATAAGTGGCAATAGATTTACAATGCAGTATTTTGTGTTGTCCAAGCTCTCGCTACCAGTTGCCAGTTCGTCCTATGGCTTCAGCAGAGCCTCCGATCACTCTAGCCTGTTTCCGCTAAATATCATTGGTTGCTAAGAAGCAACAATGTCGTTGCCCGTCCCTGCTTTGATAACCTGTTCCAAATAACACGTCAGGTGGAACGTAGCAACTGCCACTGACCGGTGGTGTCCGCCAGATTATTCTCTGATATCATGAACCGCCTAGGCATCTGTTGCCGCATGGTTTACAGAAAGAACGTTGTTCATAGCATACAGCCAATTAAAGTCCGGTGATACACTCACACAAATACGAGGCACTTCCAATCATTGTGTTGGTCTATCCTATAGTATGTTGGTTCGTATTTGCCCTCAGGTACAGGGAACCGTCTTCATAGGAGGCAACAGCTTTGCCTGTAGTATTCTGCGTTGCACCTAGATATCAGGTTGTCAGTTCTTCTTGGGACTTTTGGGAGTTTTCAATCATTCTGACATGTTTCCGCCTCGCGGACACACATACGTGTCGGCAGATTCCAGAGGGAACAAAACGTCGGGAGGAAGGAACGTCTGGCAGCTATCATACACAATATCAGAACTATGTTGTGTGAGCCCTTGTCCCATATGTGCTAGGTTTCATCGTTTAGTTGTAACATGTGCAACGAAATATTTACCATTAGTTCGATGATATGCAGGATATATTGAGATTTGTGGAGCCAAACACTGAGGTTATTCCATTCTACAACATACCTATCATGTTTCCATTCTCCAGGAAAAAATGTATTCTATTCTATGTCATGCCATGGGATGCCGCTCTTAGCATCACACCAAACACAAATATGATTGTCCTGTATAGATATCTGCATCCCCCCAATTCATACTTGGTACACGCTCACGTTCTTCAGATATATCATATTCATGCTGCTTCGACTTTCGAACAATGACTGAAGAGAACATGCGAAGTTTCGCCGGTGCCTTGCTACTCCTCGGTATACTTATACGCAAGCATTTATACGCCTGATACCAATTATGTGTGTCCGGGAGGCGGAAACCAGTCGGCCAGAATGACGTAGCCGCTGATAATGTCATGAGAGGAACTGTCAACCGATCCAAAGGGCTATAGCTAGGATCAATGCGAAATACTACATAGCAAAGCTGTCGCCAGATATGAAGACTGTTCCCAACATATCATAGCGAATACAGACTAATAAACCCTAGGATTCACAACGAATTGACGTGTTCTGTATTTGTGAGTGTATTACTCGACATGACACCTCTCCATGAACAACTCTGATTCCATGTGAACCTTACGGCAACAGGTGCACAGGCGGTGGATCGGATTAACATTCAATTTAGGGAACACCTCTTTTGGCGTCAGTTGGTGTATGTTCCACCTGGCATGCTATTTAGAACTGGATATCAAAGCATGAAGAGGTTCAGCAACAAATATCAAATACTATATCTGGCTAGCTGTTCGTTCCGCCAGAAGTGTTGTTTTCTATCTATAGACACGCAACGGACTGACCCCGGAATCGCCTGACACTAATTATGTGTACCCTCGAAGCGAAAAACAGGCCTGCCGGGGTGGTTAAAGGACCTGCTAATGTCATGAGAAGAATCGGCAACCGATCCAGCTGTCCAGAGAGCTTGGAACGACGCAAAATACCGCATGGCAAAGTTGTTGCCAGTCATGAAGATTGTTCCCAACACCTCACAGCGAATACGAACCATTGGATTATAGGATACACAACGAATTCACGTGTCCGGTATTTTTGAGTGTATTAGTCGACATGACACCTTACTATAAACTGTGCTAATTCCACGTGAACCCTACGGCAACAGGTGCCTAGGCGTTCAATCAGATTAACGAATAATCTAGGGAACACCTCCTTTGGCGTCGGCTGGTTATGTTCCACCTGGCATTTTATTCGAAACTGGATATCGAAGCGGGCAAAAAACAACACTTTTATTGCCTGTTTCAAAACCAACTTATACAGTTATAAGAATAGCTCTTGGCTATTCGTCAACCGAAAGCATTGAGTTCTCTATTATTACACAGAAATCCACTGGCATCACTGTGGAAGAATCATTCGCACTCATTCTTTGGATTGTTGCTTAGGTAAGGGATTGGGCTAGTCCAGATTCCGCCAGTATATTTGGATTCATACGGCTTGCTTTAATGGTAGTAATATGGTGTTTGCTGTCTGGTAGCAAATGTGTTGTAGAAGATCAGAGAGAATTTCACCAGTTACTAAAAGTGTAATGAAACCATGAAACGCATACGAATTATTCATATCGTTGCCGAATTAGGAAGCGATTTTATGGGCAATATACATTGATGGCTTCTTGTAGTAAGCTGTTAAGCTTACCAACACTTTCTTCGAAACGCAGAGATCGACTGTCCGTATGATGGAATAAATAATTAAATTCATTGTCAAATAATAATACACAACATTTATATAGCGCTTCATACGAAAAATGTTCTATAGCGCTTCACAGAAATGCTGATGGAAGACAGGGAGAACAACTTACAATACATGACAGTAATGATATGCGATTTTAACATACTCTTTGAGGTAGCCAGAGCAGGCGCGCTACGTGGATGCGAATTCCAACATGGCAGTGTAGCAGCATATCTTCTGGACATCCTGTCACAAAATGTCATCGTATCTGTTCTAAGTAATATGAGGACAGAGTGTGTGGAGAATCGTGGACTTCATCGAGGTCGAGTGTCATGTCGGACTGGGTTAATGTTTCGAACGATTTTCAATGGGAAAACACTGCAAGTCGCTCAGGACTGGTGTGATATTGTCCGTTCTCTCTACCCCGGATATTTTGTGCGTGTATCAGTGTTTTACCCGGGCCTGTCGTAGGCGGATCACGAATGATTCAAGTCCCGCAAATACGAGTGCATTACAATGTTCAAGATGAGATATCACCAGAGCCTCGACCCACGCTCGACACGCATTTGTTCATATGAAACTACGGATGCGAGCGGTATTCATAGTGAGTGTGTCAGTAGAAACGTTTGGTGATATAGTTCATATCGTTCGCCGTGGTCAATGTACTGTCCAGGACCACACTAAGACGGACGCTCTGGCTAGAGTTGCACAGCCAATCTGGAATGACAGGAACAATTTCGATTTTCATGTATGTGTGTGGCTAATCAGCAATCGATTGCACATGCATTGGGAATTAGGCGTATCAGAAGAGTCATAGGCACCTCCGTCATAGGCCAACCACATCACTTATGTTTGCAGGACTGTGAGGTAGCTTACACTCCACTATGAAGATCTAATGACCAAGAAATGGGAACTGACATGATACGGGCATGTAACAAGATCCGACAGGATATATCAAAACATTATCGAAAGCATTATGCAATGGAAGAGTATACTGGGCAGACAGAAAGAGAGAGAGACATATATCATGGGCAGTCGACATCAATTGATCAACGACTGATGAACGACAGTAGGCAGTGAATGCTCGAAATTGCTACATTTTCACTGCGCTCTCGTTTTCTACTGAAATGACTGGCTGATGTCATATGTACAGCTTCTCTCCAAACGGAATGAAATTAATTTGAGAAAAGCGTGTCAGGTCGACTGTCACCTTTTCACAAACAATATTATTGTCGAAAGCCCATTACCATTGGTCCATTGCTGGTAAACAACCTCCTCTCCTCTGATGCGATGCGCATGGCTTCAGAGCTCTGAAAACATGCAAGCATCATGCATGTTGTGCCGGTTGATTGCGATCTTGTCATAAAAATATCGGATATCCCGAGTAGTTGAGTGGCCAACTGATGCAGCAAAATGATAGATTTGTACATTTCAATGAGAAGTATTGAATAAAATGTTCCAAGGAAGGTTATAGGTTATAACTAATCATATGGTAATTTCGCTCCGGCCAGGAAGCTAAACGAACATCGCCTAGTTTAGCCGGGAGGCACTTGAGGGGTGAAATTGAATGACATTCACCGTTGACAGGTAACGTTTCAATAACAGTTCACATGGATTCAATTGACAGAACTCTACAAAGAAATATCTGATAACTTGAGTAATTACAACATCGGATAGTCGCTCCCAATCCGACGCCCATTCGATGCTCCGTTGAGGGGCTATATGTTTAGTAGCTTATGCTCTTCTCCGGGACATGTCATACGTCAACAACTTTCGCATTTTTGCTCACATTGTACAGTTGAGTGAATGGATTCTCCGTCTTATTGGATTGAATATCTTGAACAATGGGAGTAATAGAACCCACCAGAGATTGTCGGCTTATCAATTGTCGATGGTGGAGAGCAAGACTCGTTCGAGTTCTCGGAATGGCTGCTCAACTGTCAGCGGAAGCGCCTCCGTGTATGTATCATCTACCGTCCTCCATATTCCACCGAGCACCTACGTCCGTGTTTCACGAATAGTTCGCTGACCCACTTTGGAGATGCTAACCTCCATCTGAACAAACCCAATGATCGTGACACTGAACACCGTCTCACTAGTATGTCATCGGAACAGGTTGTTAGAGAGCCGACACACGTATCACGGTATCAGGCAACACTCTTGATATCGTAGTCAAGCGCACAACTGATGACATTTTAGTACACACTAGGGAACATGGTGAACCCTTTACTGATCATAAGATGATATCTGCATCTATCTGCTACCCATTACCACCACTGACAGTGCTGAACAGATCTCACCGGAGGGTCAAGCAAATTAACTCAGAGTCATTTCAATCGGACCTGCTTCGTGTCGTTGATCGATCTGTGGACATCAATGATTTACATGTTCTAACGGAATCCTATAACACTGAGCTCGATTCCATCCTCAGAGTCAGAGTCTTATTCCAAGTACCCAGAGAGTATTCGTAAGAGTAACTCGCTTTACATTTTGAACTTGTTTGAGTTTTTTTGTCTCCATACAGCGCCATTGATTACTTCGTACTAACGGCGCTTTATAGGTGATTTTATGGATAACAATAACAATGATAATAATATTACATTTTCGCTTAATATAGAGTACATCCCATAGTCATAGTGCATTACTCAGTGTAGTCATTCATGGACGGCTTTTCACATTGTCTTTGTTTTTCGTCAAGCAAACATTGTTTTCACAGGGAACCTTCGTCTAAAGAGTTTACTGGTGTGATGGTAGATGTCTATGGTAGATGACTTCTAGTAGTAGCTCGTAGTGTTCTCGTAGAATATAGCAATAACATGAAGTTTTTGATTCCTTGACGATCAGGTCAGAGGTCATCTGAGGTCAACAGGGGTCCAAGTCTGAACATTTTGTTACAGAATGCTTGGTCCGATTAGGCTGAAATGTGGTATGTAGCTTTGTTTTGGGGAGCACAGGAACCCTATTGATTTTGGAATTACCCAGGGGTCATTTTTGGGGAAAAAATAGAAAATTGTGAAAAATCAATATTTTGGCCAATTTGAGCTTGTTAACACGATAACTCGACTCCACCTGAATGGATCAAGCTCATACTTGGCATGTGTGTTCCCCATGATGAGTAGTCAGAAGTCATCTAAGGTCAAGAGAGGGCAAAGTCTGATAACCTTGTAAGTCCAAAATGGTCATTCTGAGAAGGCAATTACATGAACCCCATCGTGTTGTGGTATATGGGCTCCCCGTGAAAGGTACATGATGGCCATTGTTGAGGCCATCATAGGTCATTGCAGTTAAGGAATCACTAAGCCTTTTGGCTTTCTGGTTTAAATAATTTTCATGAGTTCGTCCTGTTGACACGAAACTTGATGGATCTGGACTACAGTTGGTTCCGAAAAGCAGGAAGGCCATTATAAGGTCATCGGAGGTCAAATTTATGTAATTCTCCTATATTTGTTGGATTCGGACGAAACTTGCTCGATGTGGTCTACAGTGAGTCACGAACGACATGACGGTCATTTCAAGGTCAACAAATGTCGAATTTGCATGATTCATGCGAAAATCCAACCCTCACCTCAACATCAAAGGAGGTGCCAGGGCCCAGAATTATCGGCCTCGACTGCATCGCAGGAAAGTGGGGACATACACGTTGGCGGTATAACCGCCAGGAGTTGTCTAGTTAAGCAAAATAGTTGCAAAATAGTTGCTCACGATCATACGATCAATAACAATTTTCAGACACTCAAAGACAACGTTATGATACCAATCCCCATACACAAATAGTCAATCAACCAAGTCAATTTGAGTGCTCCATTTGCTGTAGGAAGGAATGATGTAAGGTTCCATACAATTTAGACACTAACCAAAATAATATTGATAGTGAAGAGTCACTGGGTGTGATATTCGTGTTAAATGGGGTAGTAAATCGATCCGAATGGGGGAAGTGAAAACCAATTTCCTCTCTCTGTAAACAATTTAAAAAACAACTTAACAAACATTTCAAACATGTTAACAACGATTCAAGGTGAAATCAACCACAAGTCTGCTGGCAACAAACTTTCTCCTGACAGCAAACCTTTTGCTGGCTCTTGCTGTTAGGTTGCGGTATGTGCGATATTGCAGTATATGCATGTTGGCATTGAACAACAGTACTGAAATACGAATGGGTCAGAAGGCAAGCAGATATTTATCTATAGTGAATTGTACCATAGGAACTGAATGATCTAAACTCATGTTTTCATCATGAGCATTAACAGACATGCAGGGTGCAAGTATATTAAGTGGAGTTGTGCTGTGAGGGTGATATTACATTCACCATTATAAGAATAATTATCACTTTTTTCTTCCACCAATAATCGTCTAAAATATGGCATATGATTTTATGCCGGTACCTAATTAATTAATAGCCTACACATCTTTTATCTCGTATTTCATATTTCAAGCATCCGTCATAACACTCGTAACACCCGTGATTACTCGAGAAATATTCGATGGAACAAATTATGCGCAAAGGTTAAACGCGAATCAACGCGTGATATGTTGCTCCGTACTTTTAGCTCCATGTGGATTGGAGGCCTTGCGCAAACATACCCTAACTGCATGCAGCATTGGCGGAGGCAAACGGGTGGCAAGGGAGCCGTTCATGATCCCAATACAGTACCGAACGATGGTTATATTGACCAGACAATCGCGACAATAGGAGCGGAATAGTGGTATCAGCGACGCTTGGCAATATATAGATAGATAGATGGATAGATGGAGGGAATGATACATAGATGCATAGATACATGAATAGATAGATAGATAGATAGATAGATACATAGATAAAAACATTGTTGTTTTTTATCTTGAATACTTCCGGAGCCGGTATATTTATAGCTATGTCGCCTGTTGGTATACCTGTCAATTATACTAATGAGTTTGACGGCGGATTATTTGGAATTAATCACGATGATTAATATCATATGAAAACAGCCCAAGTTAGAGCATTCAACTTTCCCGTCAAGGGTGTAGACCGAAGTGTACCTAATCAGTTCTAGGAATAACGAAACGGAAATGGATCATCCATTTCTGTGGGCGAGTGCATCCCGATAATATGGATTAGGATTCTCACATCGCCACACGTGTGGGTACACCCATCTTCTGAACGCTTCACCAAATGATGAAGATCACTTGCTGTTCACCAATATAAAACATTTCTCGCAACTGCCCACTGAATCAGGGATGATAACAATAACAATAACCCACATTATTTCCGCTATTGCTAACAATAGGCCCTAAACTTATCTTCAATCCTAACAACGGGGAACAAATAGATTATAAGTATTACTACTCTGCATATACAAAGCAATAGACAAATCAGAAAGACATCCCACACAGTGCACATCTACTGCGATCCCGCCGCAACAAGTGGGAGAGGAATGTTGAATGGTGTGAACCTGTTGGTTAAATTATTCTATGACAATATTACACAGTAGTTCGTTAATACACAAATGTGAGAAACGCTTCAAATAATAGTTGGGCATTTTTCAGTTGGAATTGGAATTGGAAGCACTACTACGAGATTGAGAGAATAAATTTAACAATGAAAGAAAAGTACAATTGTACCACATTCAATAGAGTGCCAAATTACTATAACAAAAGCAGTGTGTTAGGATAAATCACAAGGATGAGAGTTAGAGTGATCCATTCCAACGAATTGAAGCAATGAACATATTTATATGGATTCAAATGTGACCAAACTCAAACCCATATAAGGCCGTTCAACGCCAATTTATATATGAACTGGTACATACGCATCTTAAGTCGATGTAGGTAGTGAACGCGGAAAAGGCTAATTGCCTGATATGTGTAGTCAACTGAATGAATGTTGGATGCGGTAGCGAGTGCAGGATATGTTGAAAATCATAAATTTCTCTAACAAATCTGGTTGTTTAGTACAACTTGGTTGACATTTCAAAACACTTCATTACATAATTGTAGGTAATGTAAGGTATATGTACCGTAAGGTATGTGTCATCCCAGGAGGAACTGAACCGGATCTGTTGATGCGAGTATTGTCGGCAGTACAATATTCGAGCATTCCACTTCATTAGACACTGAAATTCAAATGTCATCGAGTTATATGATCATATGAAAACCAATAAATAAACCATAGATTGTGAGTCCGAACAAAGTAATCGAATAATGTATAAATATGTGAACAAATATATAAGTGGGGTAGTTTGTGGTTTCGTTGAAGCGTAATAACAATCGATACATGAGTGTCCTTGGAATCTAATTAGATGAAGAGACCGATTGCTACTGTAACAGTACGAATTAGGGATGGATAGCAAAAGCGGGTCGTTGTGGGGAGGTCATATTGGAGAGGCGTCAAGTCAGCAAGTACAACACGATACACATACACAAGTCATCATGATAACTGACGAAGCGATAGTATAGCGCAGAGTCTTGTAAGACACTCGAAGAATGTTCTCAATGGCACAGACCATCTGTACAAGTATACACTATTCATTTAAAAAATGTAAATCAACCAATTCAATCCACGGTGATTTAGATATATAACATACCTACAAAATGCTATTTTAGTCCTGACGCATGTAGATGCCAATTCATTTATCATTAGTAAACATCCTTCCCATATCTTCTGCTACAATTTGCCGCTACGATTTTCAGCTGGAATTAGTCGTATTTATCCCAAAATTGAGCAGTATAGTCGGCCTCTGAATACTGCCTCATTTCGCGTAATTTTTCCCCTCTTAATTGCTTGGTAAGTGGCCAACATATATACCCAAAGACTAAAGAGAATCATCCAACCGTGGGTGTCAGGATACATACATTCAAGGTTACTACTCGAACGGCTAATGCTCATCACTGGCAACCCAGCTCACCAATAACCATTGAACGTGACCACTCGGAACGACATTATCATTATCTATAAGAAGCTGTCCAGTAACTTCAAGGTGATTAGGCGCACTCGATAACGATCGAATACGTTTTCGATTACAATCAATTTGAGCAGCGGGTCCTCAGATAGAAGTGATAATTAACTATTGAGTGGTATAACCTTCTGTCGAGAAGACCTTGGTATA
>JAUOBX010093730.1:2189-12923 GCA_032360705.1 Eupentacta quinquesemita
TCCTGAAGAATTCTCCTTAGATATTTGAAAGCCTCTGCAGAACGCGGGATGAACGACAGGTGTGTTGGTAATATACAATATAAACAAAATGATACTTGTATGAAGAAAAAAAATAACTCCCATTTCCCAAGAGTAAGAAATTATTTCTCACGTGACATTCCGGATGTATGGAGCGAACTGTGACGACATCAGTTTTTATTGTTTGGCCATATCAGTGGCTGCTATTCTGAATATTCCGTGTCAATTAATTATGTATAAACACTTGAACAGATACAGAATGTGGGAGGATTTTTTGTCAAGAGAAAAAAAAATTGCTGATACTTTGAGATATCACGAGAATGCTTATGATTACTATTCGCTCATTTACGGAATATGAATGGAATGCCTTAAATTAGGTGCAGCTATCATTAGGCGGCATATCTTGCTCAAGAATGCCTATGACAAATGATAAAAAAATGAGGCACTAGCCAATGTTTAAAACATAGATCAAACTAAACGTCAGTTCAGTAGCGTTACTTTTTCATGCAATGATCAAGCGACAAAACACATTGTCCCGATGAATAGGATACGGAAACCTCTTCACATTAGTCTTCGTGTTTAAACACAGCGAAGATATCAAATCTCACGTCCTGGACTCTAGAATAAATTCGTTGCGCAGACCAAGGCTACTATTCCCAAACAATTCAAGAATAACATCATGGTTGAGGTATTTTGTGGATTAAACCCCTTTGGCCATTATTCAACATCACGTATTTTTTATATACACCATTGGCAAGGTTCTTGAGGAAACCCAACCGTATTGAACATATTATCTTACTCACATATTCTCACGAGGTACTAAATACTGTCTTAGCAATGGATTATCTGTATCGTATTTGACCCACTATTTCTCTCGGTCATACGCCTAATTTCATCGATTAGATTGTTATAATGATCGAGGTCCGTTGGGTGTTCCAGATCATCGTCGTGGAGGTATCAAAAGTCTGGCAAGTCACATTTAAGGACTGTTCGGTGATACTGATCAGCAATGGAGGTCTGGGAATGATGAGATCATATAATGTTACTTTCCTTCGGCTATCTTCGATTCTGCTAGTAATCCTGCAAGCGTATCTCAATCGACTTCTCATTCGTGCATCTCCGACATCTATAGCTATATAATTATAGACTACGACTTTTCGTGACAGTAATTTTGGATCTTGGCTGTCACCTTAGTAGGGAGCTCCCGGGACAGTATGACATGATCAAGATCTGTTCCAGTGGCGAAACCACGTACAGTGACTTCTCATTTGTATAGGCATACTTTCTACAATAAAACTGGTGTTTTCATTGTATATACGCAGCATTATTATGTTTCAGTATGATAGTTATTTTCACTCTTATCATTAATATTATTAACATAAGCTTTTTATGACAGAGATTGACGACCAAGCACAGCCTGATGCCTCGTGTTGTCGCAGCTGTTAACAACAATTTGGAATTCACAAAGTATGTTCACATTAAATAACATGTTTTTAAAGGAAGCAGTGTTCATCAGCCATACTGTTCTCCATTATTGGTTCATTATGGTATACTGGAAACGAGTGCATTGTGCCTATATAAAATATATTTACTGAAATAAACTGGTGTTTTCACTGCATATACCAACGATGCGTTATCATGTTTTAGCATATGTATTCCCATTATTAGTATTGTCATTATTAATCAAAGATAGAAAAGTTCATTTGAGAGATAGGAGACCACCACTGTTTACGATGAGGATAGGCGACCAGGACGATGCTTCATGTATAGTATTGTCGCAACTGATAACAACAATTTTTAATTCACACAATATGTTCACATTTGATGCAACATTTTCAAAGGATGCAGTATTCTTCAGCCATACTGTTCTTCTTATTGGTTTACTATGGTATTCTGGGAACGGGTACATCGTGACTAATTGAGTCATACTTTTTACAATTAACTGGTGTTTTCACCGTATAAACCAATGATGCGTTACCATGTTTTATCATAATTATTTCCACTATCATTATTACTATGATTGAGGAATGTCGATATAGGAGTTCAATTGGATGATAGGAGACCACACATTTAACAATAGAGAGAGGCGACCAAGCCATCGCACCATGTCTACCATTGTCGCAACCGATTACAATAATTTGTAATACACAAAATGTGTTCACATTTCACAAAGCATTTTTCAAAGGATGCAGTGTTCATCAGCCATAATATTCTCCTTATTTGATTATTTTGATCTAGCTACTTCCTCCTCTCTGTTGACTGTATATGATTAATTTGATAAATTTGATCTACTAGCCTATATTAAACGTTAGCTTCAACTTTATCTTTGAATGTAGCTTCAGCGGAACAAACAGCTTCGTTTCTGTGACGATTGATTTCGACATTGGATGTTCACTGAGTAGGCGAAATAATACATGCCGTCTCGTTTCAATCATTCGGGATACCACTTTCATTCCTGCCAATTGATCATTAGAGTAATATTGCCGTGGATATATTTGTGACGTTATTGTCAAGTCAAATTAATTAGGGATTCCCTCGAAGATATAGACACAGCTTAAGCCCCTGTGGGAGGTATACTCTAAACCGAAAGGGTAATTCCGGATTAATTTCCCCGAAAGAAATGACGTCTACTAATGTAGTTTGTCGGCGGAGAATGAGTTTGCTACGAGTAATTACAATCTCTATCTGAAGGACAGCTGTACTTGGGTATTCGATTACAGAATACACTCTGCCATATACAATATATCATTGAACACATCTCTTAGGCGTATTGGTTTCAATAGTTGCATCTATTTTAATATGTACTTTTTGTTTATAGAGCGCTTCAAGCTTACTATTATTCAAAATATTGCGTCTCATTCTCGATGGAGCGCACAGTGCCAGTGCCTTCTCTGGTTGACATTATCGAAATTCAGTCAACCTTCGTTAACATACTCCGTTAAAATACATCTGAAAGTTCGTACATAGATACATCAGCAAGCTCTTTTGTTCAGTATAGTGTTTTATTTAAGAACCTGGTAAATTACTGGAGGCGAATCACTGACTGTGTGTAGCTTGTGTTATATGGTTCATTATCATCCATGACCTGTTCATGCTCTAACAACGTAGATAAAATAATAACGATGCCATTACCCATCCCGCACCAAATGAAATTCTCGATGACGTCACTTTTAATATATTCAATGTAATATAGATTTCCTAGAGAGCCTCCAGCAATACATATCTCCGAAGTTGTCCCTGATGAAGACGTCATGATTGCGATGGGATAAGAACAAGATACGAAGGAAATTAACGCAGGAATATATAGTTGTGTTTTTGGGCGTAAAAATGTGTCAAGCTCTTCAGTTCAACACTATAGATAACAAGTAGGAGTACGTTGAAACCCAAAACGTAGCCCAAAACTCTGAAAATACGACACCGAGTGAGTTGATTTTGAAAGATACGTCCTGGCTGGTAGCCAAAGAAACGTTAGATATTTGATATTTTAGTTAGCCTGAGTACATATTTCAGAAAATACTGATATTGTTAGGTACGGTTTGTCTTTTCATTACAGAACAAAATTATTTCAATATAATAATAATGACAAAACAAGATAATGAGTACATGCAGTGACCACGACTCGAGCGGGGCTCCAATCGGGAGCTATCGCAGGAGTTCGTATGCCCTGCGATGGCTGGATTCCATGCAATGTGCGGCTATTCCATCACTATTCAAGGTGATAAAGAATGATTCATGATACCACATTTCTTCTCTAGAATTTGATTTCATCGCTTATCTTCTACATTTCAACGCTTTTCCACAGCTAAACCCTCCGTTCCTCTTGGTGAAATAAATTACGGTAACTATTGAGAATGTCGTGCCAGTATTAGCGAATATAGACACCACTTCATCTCTACCAACTGATCATTGTTATAAATATTGCTGTAGGCATATTCGTGGAGGCATTCGTCAAGTCATATTTATTGGAAGTGTGATATCTTTATGTCAATATTGATACAGCTGAGGTCACTGTATGTGGAAGAAACTCCACACTAGATAGGTCACTCTGGATCGATTTCTGATGTGGAGAGAATAAAGAGTGTTTAATGTAAAACGAACTACATACACAGCCAAGTGTTCGGTGGATAAACTATATCGCTAAAAGTTGTTGGTTGGGTGGAGTGCGTTGAAACCATCACCATCACTCTTGCTTCATGTTCCCAGGTGGCGGCTCAGGTCCTATGGTTGACGATTATTCCCTAATGCCCCTCCCGCTCTCTGGAGTTCGCTCCCACTACACATCAAGTCTTCACCGAACATCAACATTTTCAAAAGTAAATTGAAAACATAGCTTTCTCCAATTGTATTTTTTTAGGACGAGCGCCAATGAGCATTAAACTTCCCCTGGATATTGGCGCTATATAAATTGGTATTGTATTGTATTACAATGTATTGTATTGTATTGTGTCGTAGGAATAATTACACCAGCTTACCAGGTAGACTGAGTACCGTAACCAGGGGAGTTCAGTTAGACGCGGACGGCAGCTACCGTTCATTGCGTTCACAGCTGCTTGAGATAAATCGGGAGTCATTCGGGAGGTTACAGTAGCACTGAATTACATTCAGTTCAGGCATATCTAGTGTAGATACAACTACATGCTGCATTTGAGATCAGGCAAGGACAGGCGGAGAAGTTTCGGTGATGCAAAAAAGCCTCAACACTACATGTTTAATCAGTGGAGTTGCCGCGTGATGATAATGATTGTACAGAAAGTATTCTTCTCTACTTTTCATGTTTCCAAACCACCATTTCAAACTTCGCATAACATGAAATGAATCTATCGCAGTATTCCTCCCAATATAATAGTCGTTAGATAATATGCTAAACTTCAGTGCTTGGCTCTATATCGCGTCGACATCGAAGTATGACCAGGGAGTTTACGAGATGCACAGTCACGCACTGATGACAATAATCTGGTCGTAACCTGATCGGATACATCTGAACACAGTATGGTGTTCACTCGCTTCCCAATTTAGTTCACAGCTCTTAGCTGGGGCTATATCGGGTTGAGTCGACATCGAAGCGTGACCATGGAGTCTATGAGATGCTCAGTCATGCACTGATGACAGTAATATAGTCGCTATCTGACGAGGACACCTGATAACAGCATGTTGGTCATGTGGAGTCACAGTTGCGATTTTTCAAAGCGTTGACACCGCTGAAGGGCATCGGAAATCATCATTAGGCATACTGGGTGTGTTATTTTTAGATATCTCTTTCTCAGACAATATTGAGATTGTGAAAGCCAAACTCATAATTGCCTGCAATGTAGGACAATAGTCATGTGGAGTTGCAGATGTTGACACCGGTTCCGCTGTCGGGCAGTAGTAAAGGATATGGACATACTGGATTTCTATATGATAATTTCCAACAAATGACATGGTGAAGGACCAACCCATAATTGCCTACATTGTAAGGTAACCCACATGCACAAGAGAAAGGAAGATAACAGACAACAGAAAAATGGAAGGACACTGGCAGAGCAGGGAACCAAACCAGGACAACCACAGGTACTGGCAGAGTTCTCAGAAGAACCGGCAACCAATCTGGATTGCTTGAAATAGTGCCAAAATGTACGGGCAGAAGAACCGGAAAGCATAGGACATCATGCACTAAAAGTACGCATATGATCAGCATGGATATTTGACTGGCTTGCCAACAGGAATTGTGTCCACCTGACCAAAGTATAACGTGACTTGGGGGAGGCTGAACTCATGAATGTATCAGAAATGTAAGGCAACCTGCTGACCTCCACGCATGGGAGAACAAGGGAAAGAAGGAAAGCGAAAAGGAAAGGGGACCCTGACAAAATTGATCCCTGGCATTCCTCAGAACAATCAGCAAATCGCGGGAGAAATGTGTGACGCAATTATTACAGGCAACATGTAATCCATCAATGAAAGCATCTAGATGATCAACAGTTGTACCTACCCGGCTAACAAATACAAATTGAATACGACCTTGACAAATATAAACCATGATAACAAAACACACTGATACACGTATATATGGCATTCCATACTATCATAATACACACAGGGAGGGAACACAATGAGGAAATAAAAGTATATTCTGTCATTTCACTATAAAGCCTGCAACATTCATTGTTTTATGCATTGTGAACTGTCAATTGTGGATAAGATCGTAAAACATACATAGTTATACTCCCGTTCATAAAAAAAAATATTCAAAATCTCTCTTCCACACCCTTGGCGCTAACACATGCTATTGCATGGGTATCTAAATAATCATTTCTTTCATCAGTTGATGTTAACATGATAGAAGGTCCTGTTCAAATGTCTATTCGTTCTGTAAAGTATTAGTTGTTCTATATTTGAGGAATCTTGGATTAGTTCAGGGAGTGGGGTTGCGTTAGCGAATAGTTCAGGGTTCTTTTATAAAATGTTTGCTAATTATCGATGTCAAAGGTCACGAGGGAGGACGCGGAGACCAAACTGCACAAACACTGTACACACCGATCATTACGGAACATAAACCCCTAAAACGATCATTTCACTTTCTCCCGTATTTGACAAAGTCCGAGTTTCGAACCTTCGAATGAAAATTTTCCGGATATTCCGAAGATATATCGATGATAAAAACCAGATAATCTGATGAATAACAAATTGAACTTTTGAATTATGCATAACTCGTGATTGTAGGTAAAGTGAGTGCGGAGATATGTTTGATTTTGTGAGAATTGAGGGGAAATAACACACAGTTAAGGATCCGCGGAGGCGGTCCTCTCGTAAATGATCGGCATGTTCCGTAATGAAAGATTTCGTTCAATTGGGGCGGGCCAAATCGTTCGAAACTCTCCTGACAAAATGTTATCTTTCTACCCCCGCACTTGAGGACAACATATAGTAAAAGAAATGGTAAATATCATCACGAGTTAATGCAGTTTAGAAACACCCCGTAGCAATAAGTCTATGTGTCGCCTATTCCCGAACGTTTAGCAGTTGTGAGCATTCTAACTGATAACTGTGAACTGGCTTATTCCAGTTCGCATCGTCCCTACTTTCCAGATCAACTTTTCGAGGTCACCGTGATTTTCAACATTTTACTTGCGTCTGTACTTGATGGTCAAGTGCAGAGATTATTACGCTAATTACGAAGCCGCGATGCGAGAGGCTTTTCCAGTGATTGATTTATTACCGTACCCATTAGTAGACTGGATACTATCCATTCGCCTATCATAGTCAGTAATTATGGACTTCTATTTTCCTAATGATTGTTCATTTAGGCAGATGATTCGCTTCCATGATGTCTGACGAGAAGAAAATTGGCACGATTTCTAGATGTTTAATCCAACCCCACTTAATATGCCTAAACAAACACGATATATAGTTACTAATTTGAGAACGAGATCAGAATTAATGAGCTAATACCGTTTGAAATAGAATTGTTGTTTCATGGCCACAACCAAGAAAGGCAATGCACTATCATTCAGATGCATGTGTACTGTATCAAGTCAGATTCTAATGGTCCGCTTCTCTGGTTTCATTGTGTAGCTGGAAGAAGAAGAAGAATATAGTCAACCGAATTGCCATGGGTGTGAACTTGTTACGGAGGCTTCACGAACTAGGTCATGCATGAAGATCGTGTAGTTATTGTATGTTATTCACTTGCAATAACTTGACATAGGGCCGATACTGTAACTGTATCCAGGTAAAAACATTTTGCAGGTTTTCTACTGTACATATTATTTTCATTTTTATATATGTTCTGGAACATTATGTGGAACATTACAATAGTTGTAATAATACGTACGTAATAATACGTACGGACGAGCGGTCACCCGCCTTTTTTACGTATAACCGGAGCGCCCTCGCTTTTTGCGAGCTGGTCAGTTTGCATTCTCCATGTCTATTTCCTGTGATTCATGAGTCAAAGCCTGCATAACAACAATGCTACGTGATGATAGGCTGGATCTCAAACAAGCAGTTTTACTAACTCTTCTTCAGTGCAGTTGATCGTGGATAGTCACAGACGATAACTCGCCTCCTTCTTTCGACTAGTGCTCAAATGATATCGAGGCAGTGGTGTACTGAAGCCAATTCCAAATTGCTCCAGGAAGCGACATTTCACGTCCGACGGACGACCAGTGAACCCCGATCTAACTACTTCCTGAGACCCTGGGGGAGCAGGTTTTTTTATTTATTTATAAGTTCAACCACGGTAACTGCGCACAACCCAACGACGACTCTTACTGCAACTGACCCGCAACCGCCCACCCACAATAAGCAAGTCTGCTGCACCACTGCAGAGGCCTGACACCAAGACTCTTCCAGTCGCCATTGCAAGTAAAGCTACCTCCGGAGATTGTTCAATGCGAGAATCAAACACGGAACAAATCGGACCTTCGTATTGCCAGCCGTCAATGATACCGCTCGGCCACTCTCCTTCATATCGCATTATGGAGTACCTTACCACCTATTGTGGAAAGATTTTCACTGAATATAATATTTTGTCCCATTCGTTCTCGCTAATCCGCATCTTAGAACTTTTCAGCCTAACAATTGAGATTTGTACAAAGGCGATCGCTATATCCATCGGGGTGCTTACACTGATGTTTTACGACGGAATATTTTAAAACTGACAGCACATGAATGAGTGAGGGTGGATCGATAGACAGAAATGATGCGGTGTCTCGAATACTTGAAAATACGAATTGTTCGTATTATCCCTTCTGGTCTCCTCTTAAAATAATCAGGGATGATATGTATTCGTAAAAGAAAGTTGGTATATGTGGTAGAATAGAAATGAAGCGAACAAATAAATAATTTGATACAATTTGATCGAACTAATACTCTTCGTTAGCTTTCAATATCTGATTATTTTTCTTGTCATTTCGAGTGCATCAAGTAACATTTTCTGAACAAGTGTTACTGACACTACCTCTTAGGCTTATTGATCGATGTTATTGATTGTACCAGGAGGATTAGGCTTTCACTGTTTGCGATCACTTTGTACATAGTAGTGGCTGAGTTAGTCATCCAGATGAAAATAGAGGGCGCATGCTCGAGAACTCGAGAACTGGACGTCGTACTCTATCATCCTGATGAGGAGTATGCATCGGTGCTGTCCTCCTGTGTCATATCCCTCCCACAAACAGCAGTTGCGATACTGATGTCTAATACCGTTCCCCTGTGAAGATTTGTAGCTGACAATTTTGACCGGTTCATAACTACGTAGCTTTACTGCATCTAGGAATTATAATCTACTACTGGGGAAACGAACTATTTGCTAAATATACAGCAATGTGTTCCAAGATATCTGCATTTATGATAGACTAAATAACTAAATTTCCCTTTGACGCTTCCATCAATATGTACATGTTAATGGGAATAAAAGAGCATCAGTCCATAAGAAAGAAGAAATTAGCAAAACGATACAAAATGTTTTTTCTTGTTATACTAGTCTCATTCGTCATTATACATATTGTTTATGGATTATCATTCTTAAATTCGTTCTACGGTAATTATAATTCACCCTGATATTTTTACCTTTACCCTTCTTACGTTTCAGATAGGTTAGATAGATCAGAAAGGTAAGAACTATTGGAGGGGGAAGAAAGTTAATGAGCAGGCTCAAAACCCCGAAAAGCACGAAGGGGACTTCACAATGGTTCTGTAACTATATGATTCGCGTCAACCTGCATCTGTGAGTAACTGTATCTATCCAATCTTGAGTTTATTAACTGAAGAAAAAGTGTACGCCCACCTACTGGTCACCTGAGGCAAGTTATTCAAGGGTACAATTATCGATGCACTGGTGAAGATATCTTTCAAAGGCGAGGATGTGTTGTGATTGACAGAGAACGGAAATGGAATATCAAAAAGTACAAAAATCAATGCCTTATATGCAATGAGGAATATGATTGGACTGCCCCGTGGGAGAGACTCCAATTAACGACCACATCAGCCAGAAAGCGATATTCTAAGAAACGCATGCGGCGAGCTCATTATAAAATTCGCCGAAGGCATCGACGGGTTTCATGATGAACAATAGAGCCAAAATTAGCAAAATATCGTATCCACTTACCTAAGCTCCTGATGGCTAAATGTAGGTGTCCTCTAACCATATCTCTTTCTCTGGGTAAAACTGGTAAGAAATTGAGATTGGATCATTTTCCTTCGAGAGGTCACAGCCTAAAGAGTTATTGTCGAGATAATAATCATGGATACAAATAATATGTTAATTTTTTTTTAAAGTATAAAACATGGGGAGCATTGGTTTGTATTTAGTGAATAGACTGGATGTAACAGCACAGAAAACAAACCAAGGATATTATGCAGTGAATAATGAAAACCACACGTTGAATATAAAGTGGGTACGGCTTCTCTACGAGCAACGATTTTGCCTGGTCCTAACATATCTCCAGTAGGCTGTTAGGTGGTATTAAAAAAAAGTCCAATCGTGGTACCAACCCATAGTAGAGAAACATCGATGACTTTCTAAAAAGTTCAGTGGTTGGCCATAAAGTCGGACATATTTTCCCCATCAAAAACACCGTTTTCGATTTCGATTACGGGCAAGAAGGATTGAAACTGTTTATTGTTTGGCAAATAAGGCTGCGGCTGGAAAGTGTCAATGATTGTATTTCTTCCGAGTAAATCAGGAAGCGAGAGAATAGTTATACTTAGTGGCTGAATAGTCTGACTTTCAATTAT
>JAUOBX010093841.1:0-12922 GCA_032360705.1 Eupentacta quinquesemita
TTCGTGAGCCAAAAATTAAAAAAATCGGATCGTTGCACTATACGATATCGTTGCAGTGTGACCGGGGCTTAAGTCTATTTTTTTACGAATGTGAGTACCTATATGTATGAAGATATGAAATCCGGGCGCCCCATATACGAATTATGAACTAAAACCATGGAAATCATCGAAAAACCACACTGAACGCGTAGGCATCACTGTACTTGAGCAATGTCATGCAGGCAAATGAGACAACGTTTCCATATGCGTATGTTGTCATTTATTGCACCAGTTCCAGGCAGTGAGGGCAAGCAGGTGGAACTCTAGTTACCTCAAATTGATCACTTGTGGCGTAATGACTTTACCATCGCTGGCCACCACATATGCACTCCCGAACAAAACCCTTGTTTGGTCAGGCATATCGTTTATGGGCAAAAAATGATTAGTTATAGTCTAGTTGACGCACAGCAGACTGATCAAATCACACCAACACGCACAACGATTTGTGTGTCCACTCTTACAGAAAGTTTTGTGGGATGGAAATAATTAGTTTTACTTTGTCTATCAGATGTGCAACTAGCCTAGAATGGATAATGTAGTTAGGCTATGTTAACTATACTAGGTAGATCAGGGGACATCGTTTATAGGCAAAAAAAATGATTAGTTATAGTCTAGTTGAGGCACAGCAGACTGATCAAATCACACCGGCACCTGCAGCGATTCGTGTGTCCACTCTTACAGACAGTTTTGTGGGATGGTAATAAGTTATACTCTATCTACTAGATGTGCAACTAGCCTAGAATGGATAATGGAGTTACGCCATGTATGCTAGGCATGTAAATCACGTGACGGAGATCGTCAGGATAGACACATGCAGATCAAGAGAATAATTTCTTCCTTGTGAGGCTGATTATCATCCCTGTGAACCGCAGCATGCAGAAAACTTTTAGGAATGAACACATCATGTGAAATTCATTCTGCATTCCACGTATAAATTGCTATAATAGCTTCTAGTAGGTTTAGGGTATTCAAAAATGGATTCAGGGGATTTGGGTCTAGGTGATTTAGGATTCGGGTTCAGGGGATTTGCAATTTGGGTTAGAGAGATCTAGGATTTGTGTATGAATTTGCGTGCAATGCACGTGGGACATTCCCGTGTTCTGCGTTCCGTCTCACCGGTCCTGGGGTCAGCGCATCAAGTAAACAGAGCTTTCCACTGACATGGCTCTGGTGCGATCACTCAGCTAAAAGGACCAGGATGGAAGCGAAGTCATCCAGAAAGAGGCTAGTGAAAAGTGGTAGGAAATGGGCAGGGTGAATCATGTGAGCTGACTCCTATTCCTGTGAATGCAGCAAAACATTTGAACCTCGAACAAGGGAAGTGTTCACTATCACAACAATGGAATCAGAAAACTGGACTCACATTTTTGAGTAGCAACGGTTCCACGTCTTATCCAAGTTGCATCACCAGGCTGACTGATTGTCTGGTGAGGAAAGTAGAGAGGAAAAGGGGAGTGTTCAAATATTCTATTGGCTTGGCTCAGTTGGTGGAAGACAGGACTGGTTGCTGGTCCGAATATGGCCTGGCTGGTGCCTTCCTGGGAACCTGTGAGGAGGTCAAATACAATATGAGCCCATTGGCAGCAACTCACCCTAAGGGATCTCAGGATAGCATGCCTGTTTCCTGTCATTAGGATTATCTCCAAAGTGCATTGATGTGTGAACAGTGCTATGTGAACATGATATACAGAACATTTTCTGGCAAAAGTGGAATGAAAATGAAATGGAATAAACACTCCATAGAGAGAATTATCATGTGTACTGATGTAGTATTTGTGCAACATCATTACTGGGCATTCTATAGAATATTTGTGAAAGATATGTTGGACCTCTCCACCTCACCACAAAGATAATGTAACGTAGGCCCGATGGCGATGATATCGAGTAAGTCGAATGAGAATATGAAATGTTTGAGGCTGGCAAGTCTCGGAGGAGTGAAGGAAGTAGAGGCTGACCGGTTGGAACAATGAATGTAATGAGGACGAACACGAGAACTACTGCTTTTGCTATCTAATAATATTAACTGATGGCATGCTCCAAATGCTTCACAGTATTAAAAATATGACATCCTCAGACAAGTGCCAAGACCAAGACTACATCATAATTTGAAATACATAGGTGCGATACAATTCATATAATCCTAAATTCTGGTCTGAGTTATACTTAGTTAGGTAAGGTTTTCGATTTTGATCTCCTCATTTTCCCATTCAAGCCTAAATGAGTGGGTACCCATCCAGTAGTGCACTGTTTGTGATTTAACCCATGGTCAGTCCTCAAGAAACAGGAAGCTGATGGGGCATAACAATTCATTGTGTCCGGTGTGAAGAGCCATGAAGAAACAAGCGAATATGAAAGTTAATGAGCATGGGTAATGGTTGAGAAAGATAATTTACCATTCATAGCATTATCATGGTAACTGAGTAAAGTAAAGTTAAGCTGCAATTTCCAATTTAACATATCAGTAACTTCAGTGAAGCTGAACGATTATTATCCCTGGAGTCGTAGTGGCAACACCCGGATAAAACTGCGTCTGCGTGGCAACTCTGATTGTCTTCAGGCAGAGTAACCCGCTGGCTTGTGTAGTGGAACTAATAGGCTACAAAGTCAATGCTCAATAATGGTCAGGCTGAGATGGGAGATTACACTATCCATCTTTCAACAGCCTTGTACTCATTTGACATCTTGACAATTGCTGGAGAAAGTGTGCAACAATGAATGTCACCAGGCTTCAGGCATTGGAGGATTTAGAGGGGTGCAAAAGATGTGCCCAATGTTGGTAATCATGAACAATATGAAAAAAAACCTCAGACAACATAATGAGGGCCAACATAATAAATAGGCTGGGAACAGAAATATACAGAAATTATCCACAGGATGAGGGCCACTTTTAGGGCAGCAGTCAATTTGAACTTGCATCAATCTGCCACCAGTCCTGTAGTAATCACCTTGCGGACATGTGGAGTGATACACATCACGTGGAGTGATACACATCCAATAGCTATAATGATGCCTATGTGGTTCAGTCAATGTAATGGGAACCAATAGGTGCCTGTTCACGGTTGCATTTCACGTGGTATGCTAATGATCTATGTCGAAGGTCACTTCATCAGGTGATGAATGAGCCTCCCATATGTCGATTTGACGAATTCACTTTTTGGCAAAACCTCTCAACCAACATGTGTAAATAAATCTTTGGGATCAGGGAGAGCAGAAGCACTCATTGTCTGTTCTCAAAAGAAATGTAGAATGTAAATCCAGTCCAGTAAGAGTTTTGTGGAAATGAACAGAAATGCATTCATGATTAAAACAAATGCATTAATCCAAACCAGTAATTCTTCCCAGAATAATCAATTTATTCATCATGCATTGAATAGAAGCAATTGGTTAATCGTCAGGAGCTAGTAGATTTTACCAGAGTAATAAGTAGATCATTTATTCATGAATTATGGGAGATCTACACATTCATGAGGCTATGATACTGCTTTTAAATGAAAGATCAAATAGAATGATAACGGTGATGGATGGTATGATCCCAGAGTTTAATACAGAATATCTATGGTTCAAGATAATGTGACGACCAGTGTTGTGTTGGATGGATAACACAACTACAGTATACATACTTCCTCCTGAAACAGTTGGTCCATTCAAGAAGGCTGACCAAGTACTGTCCTACAAAGACATGGTTGCGAATCCCAGGCGGATGAATATGCCAATCTAGCAGGTCAACTATACAACAAAATGCATGCACGTCTAGTTCAGCGGCTAGTCCAACGGCTAGTCCAACATTGTGTATAAAGAGGCATTATACAAATGTATGCAGCTGACGAGAGCATTGTCAATCAATGTGAATGTTTCGCTGAGTCAATTTATTCTGGTATCACATGCATGTCTCATTCAAAAGCATGAGGTGTTAGAATAAATGTTGAATTGTTAAACATAATGGATTGAATATCTGTTATTTTGTGCTCAACTCATGAAGTGGAGTTGCTCTCAATAATTCTCACTTCATTACTGTTGACCCACAATACCATTGTCAAATGGAAAATCCAGTGTCGCTTTTCATTCTGGGAAGGAGTTTCCTCCCAGTGAGTTATTATGAGAGGGATTTCAGATGGTGAAAGAGGATCCTCATATACAGATATACAGTTATTATGAACAACCACACAATCCCAAAATGTTTGGGAGGAATTGTCCCTCCTGTGTTTACTTTTTAGGAGGGATTTTTCCATTCAGACAGTGGAATCCCTCTCTAACTCCCCTCAGCCCTAACACTATACAGTCGTGAAGCTGCATACACCATGTTCACAAGGCCAATGGGATGCAGCGTTGAACCAAAGGTTGCGAGCAAAGTGTTTCTTAGCAATGTTTTCCAACTTACCTGCAAACCTACAGACATGACCGCTCTATATTCATCTTGTAATCATGTGTGTAATTGTGGTTCCCAGGTGCAATTATATCTGTAATTTACCGCAAAGCTATTTTGACAGGTAGCAGTAGCCAGAGGGTATTTTTAAGATCTAAAAGCAATTCGGTTCGTGAATATGACACAGCTTTTCCATACGAAAACGTATAAATAACTGAAGCGTTTAAGGGAATGTGCAGCTGTCACCCCAGCCTACTTAGCTGGTGCAAGAACTCTGGATGCCTAGAGCATTCAACACTGCTAATTGCAAGATGTTAAGCTTTGTACTAAAGGTAGCGTGTCCACTCAAGCCGACCCACATTGGGGAAAATCGACAGGGAATATGGAAATACTGCCACTGGTAACAATACAAACGGGAGGTAAATGAAACTAGTACGTTTAGGTCGGACTATCATCCAACCGACCTCATTAGCGAAGACTGCAAAGTCTCGTACCTTGCTCGGAGTAATGGGGGTCACTGATTGTGACCTATGTGGTTCCTGGGTATTGGGGTGAAGTTAGAACCCACACACCGTTCAATCCATGGCGTGAACAGCCGATTTAGCCTCATAAATGGAATCGTCGACTTCCGTAGACTCTAAAAAGTATTTTTTCGCAATGAAATAGACCTTTTCAATGAGAAAAATAGGAATTCTCTGAGAAGTGCGATGATGATATTCTCAAATTGGTGCTGTCTGAGTCAACAGCTTAGTGCCTCAGAGAAACCACAAATATGTAGGATTGCCCCGTCGAACCTCCTGGACACTAGTGCTAGTTGTGCGAGTAACTTTATTTGAGACTCGGACAGTAATGCATAAGGAGATCGCCTTAGTGCAACATGCATTATGACAGGTCTTCTGAAACCGTGAATGGCTCTCGAAATGTGAGACAATCAATCCATTAATCCTGAGGCAGCCACCAAAACTTTTCCTCAATGAGCTGAGCACCAGGGGTAGCGCTGTAAGGGGTCTGGGGGTCCATGACCCCTTTCCTGGCAGTCTGGACCCATTACACAAAGTTTTTTACCCACCTAAGAGGTCCAGAATGCATGATAAATTGCACTTATGTCATCATTTTGACCATTTTCATTACAAAATTTCAGGATTGGACCCCTTTGATTCAGGAGCCACCGCTACCCCTGCTGAGCACGTGCAGCAAAGTGCGTATGTCCCCCAACATCAATATCGGATTCGAGAAACGTTTTCTTAAGAATGTTTACCCGAACCTTTCGAGGAGCCTCGGCCCGGGTACACAGACCAAATTTGATGACAGTTTACACTCCCAAAGACGGGGAAAGTTATGCCCACCGACTCTTTTTGATTATCAACGACTTTATGATGCAGGCGGACAATAAGGGATATCTACCAGTGGTCATGCAGGACTGGGGGGAAAATTGGCCTTTTAACAACTTTCTATAAACAGAGGCGAGTGTATCGCAGACGATTTATGACTGCCTGAGAAAGGAGTCTGAGGGAAACGTGAAGCGATGGCGACAAATCTCAATTAGTACCAACATGTGGAGGCCTAACAGCATACAGTAAACGGTGACATATTTATGGTTGCAAACGTTTAGTGGTAACGTGGTCATGGGTATCGTAGAAGATAATAGACAAAATTGGGGTGTGTCATGAACCCTCACGTATAACCACATGTGTCCGCCCGCCAAACCATTTCCGTGTTAGCGCAATAATTCTCTGATGCTGTATCTGATTTATTAAGAACTTCTCACACACATTCACCCTACACAAATCTTGGATGTGTTCGAGAGTGGGCATTGCAGCCAGGATTTCGCAGGTGTCTTGCGGAAATATCAAGTTTGCCCGATCTACACAAAACGTTGTGGGCATGGTCTACAGTCGATTCTGAAAGAGTTGAGGTCATCCTGAGGTTACCAGAGTTATCCAATAAAGAAAAATCCATTATTATAAGTATTACCGAACCGTTGCCTATATTGCAAGTAAAAAGAGAAACACTTTGATGCTCTTCTCACAAATTGAAGCATAACAATCAGAAATAAGCATGTCTGTACAGAAGACATAACTTCATCATGTTTGAAATGAATTATATGTGAACGAAACTCATATATTGAGATGTGTGCCGTCCCATGCTGGATTGGAAAACACACATGTTTGATATACCCCATTCGTACTATGCTGAAAGGGAGGTGGTCGACAATTGTCTAGTTCACATCAACAATATACCCAAGGTAGGCCTATGATCATCCCTGTAAATGGTATATTATACTTCAATCAGGCGTGTCATTTTTGCGCAGATGTAACTCATATTCAAGGGACAGAGGGTGCGTTCTTTCCTAGAGATGTATGACCCACACTGGTTAAGCGACTGTCCTATAACAGGGTCTAACACCAAGTGTTGTTCCTCTGTAATTTCAGAAAAATCTGGCATGAGTTTTCATTTTATTTTTCAGTTCTGTATCACAACAGCCGACATTCAGAATTGCCAACGAGGTCGTAAAAAATGATATTGCAGCAGAGGCAACACATTTATCTCACGAAAACATTGCTACAGTTGGAAAACACAGGCAGAAAATGAATGTGGTGATCAATTTTCAATTTTTGTACGAAATATCAAGATAACTCAACCGAAATGTCAAAATAAAATTGGTGAGGCAGCAAGAAAAAATGCGCGAGGGGACGATCAACTGGTTCTATTTTTATTTAGCCTAATAGTCAGTCATGACCAGGACCTATATATCACATCTAACAAGTGATGACAGTTATCATATAATTTTGTGGGAATGATTATATCCCAGGGACATGTGGAGTGTTCCGGGATGTCAATGTCTTGGTGATGTGTCTGCCGGGAACATTGGACTATAGCGCGATGACTCTCTAACGCTTCGTCTGATTTGGTCCGAAACTCGGTACACATGTCCATCCTAGTCAAATCTTGGTTGAGTTAAAAAGTGGGCAAAATGACTAGTGCCCTAAATTTTGCAGGTTTTGTGCAAAATTATTGAGGTAGTCCAATATGACCAAAACTTGGTGGGTGTGGACTAAAGTTAAGGAGGTCAAATTTGCATAATTCATGAGATTATTGTCCTCATCAGAGGTCAATATAATGAATGCAGGGGTATACACATGGGCGGTTTGACCGCTTGCACATGTCCAGTTGTGTCCAGGGCCATGAGTGTAGTAAATTGTCAGCATGCGCATGTCCGATGGTCAACTAGCATACTGTTGTTCACTGCCTAATTAGTTCTCTAATCATCAATGAGTAGTTATGCCCTCGCAAGATATGACACATGCATCTACATACGATGAACAAATAAACCACCAAGACAAGATTAATGTTCCCAGAACCTGTATGGAGACATACATACCTAATTAACCGATGAATAATTAATGAGACATCGCCGTGGCGATCCATCTTTATGACACTCCACAGGGTGCAGCCTGCCAGTCACGCCCTGTTGGAACAAAATGACACACGTCAAAGAAGGTAATTATAGACGGATTGAAGGCTAATTAATTTCTGATAGATCACCATTATTTTTTGTTACCGGAGCCAATGGTAGGTATGTACACCTCTGCTAAAAATGGTGATATGTGGAAAAAGCTGAATGGAAAAGCTGCGGCTCAACGGCTGAGAGCTGAAACATCACGATGGATCTAATGATGAACCAGCAGGAGTGGAGAAAGACTACAGAGGATGGGCACACTTTTAATCCCTCTCCTAAGATAATGTTTTCTAGGAGCATATAATTTGTAGGTATTCCATCATATGTAAAGCAGTACAATAATTATTTTTATAGTTTGTTTGGCGCTATATATAAATGCTGAAGTACTATTATTATTATTGAATGGTATACATTGTGAAGTTTAGAAAATTGTAGCATACAATTATAGCCACACTTGGCTTGAAACGCGTATAAGTTTCAGTCATGTTCTGCCCGTATTTCAACTGTGACATTCACGCTACCTGGTGGTGATTCAGTTGAGATATTGATCAAGGAGGGGGTGATGACTATTTCTCTTTCAAAAGTTACTGTTTAAATTGTCAAATGTGATGGGCCATCTCACGAATAATAGGGGGGAGGATGTGAGAGATGGGAGCATGACACCCCTGCTATCCAGATTTGTCACTCTTGCATAAGGATGGTAGTCTAAGGAGTAAAGTGATTTGGCAAAACCTCCTCATCCCTGTGCTCCCAAGCCACTAGCACTGGCAAAACTAATTATGGTGAAAATGATCCTTGGCTAATCATCCCAACACCCTTCTCACAGTATAAACATACATATATAATTGTGATTCCTACAATCACCTTCTATTTTCCAGGAAAGAACGACCTTGCAGTATTGATTCATCAGCGCGCTCATGTTTGCCATGTTCACATCTGATTAGGTATCGTAAACATTCGCTCCTGCGCACTCTGAGTCACGAGCCAGGAATCTTATCAGCCTCATGGGTTTCTGATTCATTTTCCGATTCCGCTGTCCCGCTGGTAACAGGTGGGTACAGAGATGTCTTACAGATTGGTTTGACCTTATCAGCTGCAATCAAATCCTCTATTTTTCTTGTCTTGGCTGATGGTGCATGAATCATGCAATACAGGAAAGAGGGAAGTGAGATGGATCGGATTCTCTACACTGTGATTCATTCTTGAAGCCACTCTCATTCTCGATACAGGTTTTCAAACAACCATCCATGCTGCATACACAACCGTTCCTAGTTCAACCACGGGTCAATTTGAGTTCCTGTTCAAAGTTGGAGTTTGGGCGCGGTGTCGTTATAGCTATGTGGCCTCAATAAAAAAACTCTTGTTGCTTCAATATTTCGAAGAAATCTAATTTGAGTCTGATAAAAAAAATCAGTGTAGTGTTACTCTGACTTCATTGGGTTTATCCTTCTCTTAGAGTACTTGTCAGGGTACTGATTAGCATATTGAGGGCAGTGCAGGGGTTCAATGAGGAATATGTGTGTGTCACAACTGAAAGACAGCCCCAGTAGTTGCGCCATTGGTAACACAGAACCGTGGCAGTGACATTGTATGACATAAGTATTTCATGATGCGCATCAGTAGGGAAGAATTTGAGTCAAAAGATGAATTAATCAGCGATATATCAGCAAAAAGCTATTCATTGTTGTTCCAAATTATTGTGGTTTCCCTTGCATGGTCTGCTTCTGGGAACCAGTGACAGTGTGTAGGCGAGATAGATTGATGAAATAAGAAATATATATTATTATATAAAAAAATATATTTTCTTTTGAGCAAACCTATATCTAATGTATTTGTAGCCCATTGTTCAGCACATTGAATTTCAGAATACTACCCAATATGAATACTGGTTTAATGATGATAATAATACTATGTATTCAGTTTTAGGTGTCCTCACAAAGCCACTGTGATCGTCCAGTATATTTCTACTTGTATCCTCTCAGCAGCAGAATAAGACTGCCCTCTCTATGCAGATTACAACCCTGTTACGCCTGGTCGGCGCCGGCCCAGAAACCCTGATGGTTTTCTGATGATGGAATGGTTCCGCCTGAAGTGTCAGGTGCACATCAAATATTGATGACATTGCAGAGTCCTTTGAAAACCCATCAATGTCTCCCAAGCAGGCATGGAAGAGTGATTCCAACAGAGTATGTACGCAGATACAGTAACGGGCAAGCCAACTGTGTGAAAACACACTTTGGATTGAAATACTGAGGCGTATTAGGGAACAGGCTATTTCAGGCTGTGTACAGTGTTACATGGCTGCCTTACTTGTTAACAGTACTGTGTTGTATATGTTGATGTGGTTGATATCATCAAGTATACATAACAATGAACAGCTTATACCCCTAGGAGGCCCAGCCAGAGATTATCCTCTTCATTACAACAGGACTTACAGCCCCAGTATGAGAGATTACCGCTATAGTAGACATGATCTCTTTGAGTACAATGAGGGATTTTCAGCTGAACTCCCTCCAGCAGTGTGGAGTAACATAAAGAGCCTTGGAATAAACAAACAGAAACCAACTCGTAGAGGGAGGCGAACATCTCCAGCAAATGAACTCAACCCATACATGAATCATTGTAATGTACATTCAGTCCCCTTGAATGATTCAACTTCAACACTAACTGAAAACAGAAATGATTCTAATCTGTCATTCTGTCTATGGAATGCCCACTCAGTCCGCAACAAGACAACCATGGTTTCCGATTTCGTACTGGAACGCGATACCGACCTATTGATGATCACGGAAACCTGGTTGAAAGAAACTGACCCTGTTGTTATTGGCGAATTGACACCTCCTGGTTACTCCTTTATCAGCGTGCCACGCATTTCAAACACATCTGGTGGCGGTATTGGTGCCTTGTTCAAGGATAGCCTTAAACTGCAGCTGTTTGACACTGGACTTACGCCTAGCACATTCGAGCATGCATGCCTCACCAACATGAGTAAAAGTTTGTATTACTTTGTAATTTATAGGCCACCTCCATCACCAGTGAATGGTTTGAAGACCTCAGATTTCCTTGAGGAGTTTGACAACTTCATCGATTTTGTGAACCCTCTCAGTAGTAAGGTTATCATCATCGGTGACTTTAATATACATGTGGACCAACCGTCCAGAGCAGATTCATCCCACTTCCTGACTACTTTGGCAAACTCCGGCCTGGACCAATACGTTAAAGGCCCAACTCATAAGCTTGGTCACACACTGGATTTAGTGATAGCCCGCCCTGATGACAATCTCATATCACGGTGCACTGTCGATTCACTATTATCGGATCACCATGTTGTACACTGCTTGATTTCGTTACCTAAACCGGAATACCCGAGAGTTGCTGTCTCCTCACGCAGAATGGGCAACATTGACTCACAGTCTTTTCAAAGTGACCTTGCTCAACTGCTCGATTCTCAGAGCAATGGTGTCGATGACCTAGTTGAGCTCTATAACAACTCAGTGAGGCAAACTCTTGACAAACATGCTCCTGTCAGCACCAGATACCGTACTTTGAGACCACATCACCCTTGGTACACCAATGATATCCACTTGGCTCGTCGACAGCGCCGTATGTACGAGCGTATGTGGAGAAAATCTAGACTGGAAGTCCATCTAAGCATGTATGTGAACCAAAGGAAGGTAGTAAACGACATGATCGACAGTGCCAAGATCAACCATTACAGGCTGGAGTTCCAAGATGCAGACTCCAAGACCATCTTCAAGAAGGTCAATACCCTCCTCAACCAAGGTGCTAAGATCCTACCTGACCACGATCATGCTCAAGACCTCGGTGAGAGCTTCGCCACGTTCTTCGCTGATAAGGTCAACAACATACACGAGAGCATTGAGGAGGAACTTGCTGGGTTGAGCTACATAGATCCTGCTCCTGTGAATCCTCCTGAGTGTACTCTGGATAAATTTGGTAGTGCCAGTGAAGATGACATTTTACAGCTCATTACCAAGCTTCCAACAAAGTCGTGTCTCTTGGACCCGTTGCCAACTTGGTTCCTGAAGGAAAACATCAAAACTCTCCTTCCAACCATCACACAAATTGTCAATGAATCTCTCAGTACTGGCGTCTTCCCGACCGCTCTCAAGCAGGCCATCATCACCCCTATAATAAAGAAACAATCTCTTGACCACAATGTGATGCAGAACTATAGACCTGTGTCAAACATCCCTTTCCTCTCTAAAGTTATCGAGAAACAAGCCATGAAGAACATCACTGACTATATGGCCCAAGAAAATATCTCCGAGCCATTGCAATCTGCATATCGATCTCGACACAGCACTGAAACAGCACTCCTCAAAGTCAAAGACGACATCATGCTGAATCTGTCTAAACGGAAAGGAGTGTTTCTCATCCTGCTGGACTTGAGTGCAGCGTTTGATACTGTAAGCCATCCCATCCTGCTCAATCGTCTCTGCCATGACATTGGGATCCGTGATTCTGCACTCAAGTGGTTTAAGTCCTATCTCTCTGAGCGAACAACCTGTATTTCCATAAATGGATCATGCTCCGACCCTCGTCGACTGAACTTTGGTATACCCCAGGGGTCAATAGTTGGGCCACACGCGTTCTCAATGTATACTCTGCCGATTGGTAACATCATCCGGCATCATAACCTGCAGTTCCATATTTATGCGGATGATATCCAGCTATACGCTCCATTCGATCTGAATGACCAGCACTGCATAACCTCAACTCTCGCACGGCTTTCCTTGTGCATCTCTGACATCAAGTCGTGGATGACACACAACAGGCTGAAACTCAACGAAGAGAAGACAGAGTTCTTCGTTGCTGTTCCTGAACATCTGAAGCTCGCTGTGCCACCTGTCTCTCTCCTGGTTGGCGACAAAGAAATAATACCCTCCGATAGTATCAGGAACCTAGGAGTGGTGTTCGACACTTCGATGTCGATGCATTCTCACATCTCAACTCTTTGCTCAGCTCTCAACTACCAACTCAGGAACATAACTCGCATCCGCAAATTTCTGGATTTTGACACATGTCACCTGATTGTT
>JAUOBX010094063.1:0-12921 GCA_032360705.1 Eupentacta quinquesemita
TATACCAGTCCAGCATTGCAAACAACCTTTTCCAGAATAGCTATGCAACTACAAGGCGATCCCTCTGAGGTGTCTCGCTTGGTTGTACAATCAGAGGTTTTGTTTGTCTCTCACTACGAATAACCGAAAGGAATGTAGTTTATGTTAGTTTTTACGAGTAACAATTGTGGGAGCTCTGACGTGGACATGTTCAAGCTTCTTCTTTCCTATGAAACATAAACACTCCCTCGTTTCCTATCAGGCTTGTCTGCCTCTTCACAGAGAAGCCTCATAGAGCTTTACACAAGGAACTATCGATAGGCTCCACTATGAGTTGACATTTATGATTGGTGCAATCAGGCAATCAATATGGTCCTAACCAAACTTTATATGTGAAACCACAAACACTCATGACAGTTCTAGCACAACTACAATTTATGTGAAATTTTAACAAACCATTCCCAATTTTATGTCTCAATCCCTCGAGTCCTGTTCTGGCATAGGGCTTGTCAAGCTTAACAGAGCTACCCCTGTCAAGGTCATGACAGTTTTAGTGAGCTAGAGGGTCAGGTTGAAGATTAAAAGTCCTTTGGCCACTGTTTGATAGTTAGTTTGATGAGTGAGTTTCACATTGTAATTTGCATAAACTAAGCTACTCAGCTTACCTAAACAGCATATAGTATGCCTAAAATCGAATCAAGTTATTTACACTTCATAGTTGTCATGAATTGCATCACCAAAGCATTTACCTATCAAGATATATTTTCCACACAATCTTTCAAGTCCATTTTCATCAAATATGCTAATTTGTGCAAATTAGTGTGAATCTTGGGGATGAAAAGTGGCGCTGCAACAAACACACCTCAATACACCTTCAAGCAAAGAAGAGCTAAGAAGAAAACTAATCGTACATACAGACGGACACACTTGTGAAAGTCTCTCGTTCAACAAAGTTCAGGCAAGACAGAAACACATTAGTCTAAAAAGGGGTAGAAAACACAAAAGGGAAACATTCAAATGGTTAGAAAGCATGCAATTTATTAGTCACAATTACACAGCGCTCTATCCCCGGCCAAATGAAAAGAAAATTAAAAAGCAAAGCATGGATTAGTGAATTCGCCAACACCAGTGGAGATAGTAACGAAAGTTTATATCACATAGATTTCAAACAGAATTTATGTGCTGTTTGTAATTGTGTGACTGTGTACAAAGTGACTGTTCACATGAGTGAACCTATTATTCAGCCCAAGTGCTGGTTACCATTAACAAGAACCAACTTCCCAACTCGCACTCAACAGGCACAAAAATGAGAATTTTATCGTTTTTGGGGGTCTGGGTACAACCCTGCAACCAGTGTAACTACATACATGCCTGCAAATTAAAACCCATATAGTGGAGGGTGTGCAGTATACCTAATACTGTGCTTATCATTACAGGGGCATCCTTTCATTTTTGTGATGCGATACTAGCTATCTCCAATGCAGTTTACCAACGCATAAAACCCACTGTCATAGTGTCTGCCCAGACCTGTTATAAAATAGTTCAAGTCGAGGATAGGAAGGAGGGGGAGGCTGTTAGTTGCGGGGTGAATACACTCTGGGGGACCGTCGATCCACCCACCATTTACCTTTTGTCTTTCTGTCATCTTCAGCGTCGCTTCCGGAGGTCGACGATGAAGAGCTGACATCGCTGAAGGATGAGAGGTCGCTAGTGTGGACTGAGCTCACTGTGATGTCCGAGAGGTTGCCCAGGTCCATTGGCTCTACAGGGACCTCTCCCTTTCGCTCCTCGCCTTCCTCTGAAGACACCACCTCCCCCTCGCTCCTCTCGCCACCGCTCCCCACCCCCCTGGGACTCCGCTTCTCGAGTTCCTCGTCCGAGATCACCTCAGGAGAGATTGCCCTCAGGGCGTCTTCTGGACGGACCTTTGTTGGCAGAGTCTCTTGAGGCCTCATCCGAGGCTTCTTCCGCTCGTGATCACGGCGGTCTACCCTGTGGCGCTCTGGGTTCGGGGTAAACCTCCGTCGATCAGACAATCCCCCGCCCCGGAAGCGGATATCCGGACTGCTGCCCCCATCTGAGGAGGAGTCGCTGTTGTCCCTCTTATCCCCGATCTTAATGTTCTGCTTGATCAGGTTCTCCACTTTCCTCTGGATCTCCAGCTTTCGCTCATACTCCGTCTTCTGAGCCTTCTCTGGAGTGCTGGAAGCCGAGGACGGGAGACCCGGACTGTCACCCACTCTATCCCTCTTCATATTCTGTGACGCACCGATGGATTTGACACTCCCTGGGGAACTTGTGGCTGAGGCAACCCTCATGGTCTCAGGTAGTTTAGGCTTGGGACTTGATGCTGCCTTTTCCGCTATTGCTGGCCTCTTCAATATCCCCTTTTTCATGTCTTTGGTGACCGAGGATATCTTGCCTTCTTTGGGTATTGGCGAGACCCTCTCGATCGCGGGCGAGTCCACGACTACTGTTTTGGCTAGTACTGACTTGGCCAGGAGTGTTGTTACCTCTGCCGACTCTGGTTCAGCCTCGAGAGGATCAGCTTCCGGCGACAGACTTATATCCATCTGCTCTGGAGAGCCATCGCTGAGTGCCTCTGGCATTGGGCTCTCAACGATCGGCTTCTTGGAGTAGGTGGCCCCAGGATGGGGCGGACTGGACCCAATGGGCTCAAAGGCAGGACTTGGAAGGATTGCTGGATCTGTAAAGTATAAAAACAAAATTGGTATTGAATTTTCTGCCTTTCATCATAGGCAGCAAGTAGTTTGTCCATCGTTGACACTATCAAACTGAAGGAGAGAGTAAAACATACATAATACACGCGCGGCAGAAAAGGGCATGGGATACACACTAAAAATGATAATATCACTGGACGCTCCACGCATCGCGGGGTATGATAAGGCGTTGAAGTAACGTTCATCATATGAATGATGATGATGATTGGCAGTCCAGCACGCGCTTGATTTTATCAACATGCCATGCCTGCTCTGATACTCTGGAATTTATTGCGGAAGGAAACAATTCCCTAGTGTTTCTCCATTTACCCAGCATACTGAAGCCTGCTGCTTGAACCAATGAATCATACATTGGGAGGGGGAGAGTTAACTCATTGTCACTGGTAGTAGACGCTATGGTTACAATGATTGTGAATTTTGGGCTCTGTTGACCTGAGCTGCTTTGGGAACTGACTGACACTAACATAGCCTGACATCCACTTCAGAGCCAAACTACATACCCCCATACTTATGAAGCTACGGTTGCCGGACAACTCCCACCTGGACAATTGCTCACAGAAGCTACACCGTTGCCATCAGCTCATGGATAGAGTGTGAAAAGTATTCCCCTCACCATTATCAATGTTGACAGAGAGTTGCTCCATTGGCAAGGGTGGTGGTGGCGGCTGCGGTGGCGGCGGCATCTTCTTGTTGTCACCCACAGTCAGGGCTGGCGGTAGCGGGGGATGATCTGGTGGCGGAGTGGGTACCTTGGGTCCAGTTGACTCATCGGGAGGGGTCATCGGTTGGGCATCGCCAATGCCCCCCAGCGGGTACTCCAGGGGTAGGACTGTCCCCCCATTGGTCCCCATGTTCATGCCACCATCCATGCCATTGAGGGTGTCACTGTGCAGGTACTGGCTGACGATCCTCTCAATATGTGGTCGGAAGACATATTGCATTTTTGGCTCGACAACCTGCTCGATGATCCGATCAACCCCTGATGCCAGCATGTCAGACCTGTGGGTACAATAAGGGAAGTGTCATCAACAAAAACCATGGGTCATTCCTTCCTCAGGAGTGACTGATTTTGAAATATGTGTGAATGGCAATGGAGCAATATCAGTGACAATTGCAACATGCAACAGTTCTGTATTTAATCCCTACATTCACCACAAATTTGTTTACAGTGTTGATCAACTTGATGATACTTGCAGTTGCAATTCCATGAGGTTTGGCATCCACTGTCAGCTGTGGTTGCTTTGAGTTAGTTGAAATGAGTCTTGTTCGTGAGCTGAGCAGTTAGCATGGTAAGATTGAATGTCTGAACAGTCTGGCCACCATCATCTCGCTCAATTGATACACTGTATCAAGTGTTATATAAATGCATGTTTCACTTTCTTTCTCATATTTATTAGGCCAAATTACATCGCAGTAGTTCCTATGGCTATGTCCGATCATTTACATAAAACAGACCACAAGACCAACCTAATTATTCACTTTGGATGCCAAAATCTGATCAGTTTGAGTACTCCAATCCTGATGCTCCATGTACAATCTGATCGGCTATATCCTTCGAGATCTGATTGGCCTTATACTTCAGAGATATCAGGCTAATAAGAAAGTGGGAGTGGGACACACACACACAGGCATGATCACTCATCACTGCTAGACTTATCAAGAGGGGGCGCGAGAGGGACAGTGCTTCTCTTCATATTGCTTTCCATCTGATTCAGAATTAGGTTCAAGCAATGTCCCATTGTGTATTAAACTTTGATGTCATCATTCAAACTCCACAGTACCTCAATGACATGATCAATCGCTATCGTTCCACTTGTACGCTTCGTTCTTCTGGTTGTCACCCCAGTGACTACACTCATTCAGTGTCCCAGGTATAGGTCTGCGAGGTTGGCTGTGAGGGCTTCACAGGTTTGGAACCCTCTTCCTCGCAGCATCAGGGAAGCCTGTCATCAGACATGTTCAGATGGAGACTAAAGACTCATTCCTTCTGTTTGGCTTCCAACATCATGCGAAGCACATAGAAATGCCTGATACAAATTTTTGGGATATAGAAGTAATTATTATCAAGTCCGAATATCACATCTTACTGGTTTATCTGCCTCCGTAGGCGATCCCGGAGCTGGTTCTTGTTCATCTCTGGAGTCCATCTCGACCTGGACAGGAAATTTGAGACGAAACTCTCAACTCGCTGGCGAAGATTCTGGTATGCAGGCTATAAAGAGAAGGCAAAGAAAAGGTTGTATATAAGTCAAGAATATCAATTGAAAAGTCAGAAATATGTGGTAATGGTATGTCAACTGCAAAGTGCAAATTCCTGGAATCTGAGATCAACATGAATACACATGGCAAACTCTCACAAGTCATCAGCAATAGGAATGGAAATCAGTACAGATAAATGACAAAAGCAAAAGATAACCTGTGCTCGCTGGAACATGACTGACTATAGACTACAGCACTGTGCAGTGTGTTCGAGGCAGGGATGGGCAGGAATAGGCCCATCAAGCATTCTGCGGGTCAGGAAGATTGGCCCCACGGGCCGGCCGCACTTGGCTCACAGGTCTTTAGGTTGCCCATGACTGGTTTAGGGGTGCTAGTGGTCAGAATAGCGATTAGGTTCGCCGCCGGGCCAGGCCTAGTTTGCAACATGTCATTGAGAATCCCTCTCCAATTTTGGGAATTCCTCAAAAAATAATTGCCGAGTAGGGGAATTCATCCCTGGCTTGATTCTTTAGTGCTAACACGGGTGCCTGCCCCCACCTCATCGAAACAGCTAATTTAGGAGTAGTAGAAGTGAATCGTCAAAGACTCTGGAAGAGTCTGTGAACGCTGTCTCGAAGTGATGCGAGATGACCGACGAAGTGGACCTGGTAAGTGAGCATTGCTGAGCAAGTATCTGCAGACGATTCCGGGAAGGAGCATGGTGTTTTGCTTCCTCCATGGTGAGCCCAGTTGAGGATCTGATGTTATCAATCTTATCATAGCAGGTCATCCGAGGGTGCCCCCAGCTTCTCACTGAGCCTGCAACCGCATCTGACAGGAGGTCCCACAGGAGACCCTATTGACGGGCAATGTGGCTGTACCAGGTCATCTTTCTCTGTACAATAGTTTCATGAGTGATAAGCCATCTTCCGTCTATCATCAGCATGAGTGACTCATTAGTGACATGGTCACTCCAATTGACACCCAGCAAGCATCTCCAGATGGTACGACCAGAGGCATCCAGTTTGGCTGCATCAGAGTGTAGTCTTGGCTATGCTGATCCGCTTGCTGATTTCTGGAGTGTCATCAGTGTTGTGGGTAATGACGGAGCCGAAGTACATGAATGAGTTAACGTTGGGGATAGTGGAGGTCCCCATGTGGACGGTGTCGGCAGACCTTCGGTTCATCTGGATGACAAGGTGAGCTGTTTTACCAGGGTGTATCACAAGCTGATAAGGCTTGGATACGTCCGCTAAGATGTTAAGAGCCGCTTCTGCTTCAGCAGCGGATAACGCAAACAGGACAAGATCATCGGCATACCTCAATTCCTTCGCTGTGCATTCTCCTATAGTAGCACCAGGCAACCCAACAGTCCTAGCATGCCAAAATTGTAATTTTCAATTTTGCTGTATTTGGTATTTTAATCTGTCCTCTTTCCAATTCTGACACTGTTTTCACCCTAGTATCTCCCCTATAAATAGGTGAAAAATTATCCGAAAAATCATTATCATAATCGCAACGGACACAATTTTCCTTAGCAATGGCCATAGCAACCATTTTCTCAACCATTTGTAAATGATGGGAATACAAGCAGAGGATACACTGAAGGGCCCAATGAACAGGAACTAACCTTGATATTGAGCTATTGCCCTGAACAGGAACCTATGCAAAAGTCATGCGCTTGTGATCCCGTATTCAAACCACTGTTTTCCCGGCTTTCGAAATATTGGAGACTTCATGAATATAAAACCTTATCATTTCGCCAAATTTTATGGGATTTTAATACACCAAATTTTCACAGAGTGTTCTTGAAATCCAGTTTTAGTGCATAAACCTCAGATCTAACCTTTAAACTCATCATGCTATCTATAAGTGTGCACACATCCATAGAGCCAATATCAAGAATGGCTTTTTCACTCCTATTTATTTCTGTTGATGACTTATTCTCTATCTTTGAGGTTCATGCACTACCTCTCTCATAGCTTGCTATGGTGGGGGTCATAGTTTTGGAGATACTGCAATTCAAGTGATACATATTTCACACTAATTAATATGCGCATACTAATGAGTTAATTTGCATAATAGGTTTCGATGTCTTTTTGGGGGTTCTCTATTCAGTCACAAGTAATATGAAGTCATTTAGATGTGTTTAATGCTTGGTTAACTCTTCCCTGTGTTAATGGGCTATAAGTACCTTGATGGCATTCGGTGTAGAGAGAGAAGGGGATTAAAGAAAGCAGACAGCCCTGTCTATATATGACAGGCGTGTTGAAGGCATCCGTTGTCTCGTTTTTCCATTGAAGGAGAACAGTGCATAATCCATTGAGGGAGGACATTGCATGAATAAATAATTCAGGAGGACATTGCATAATCCAATATTTCTTGTGACGCTGCCTCGTCCATGCAGATGACTCCCTAGACAAATCATCAGGTTATCTAATTGCCCCTCCCATGGGTCGTGTCATTGTGACCAGCAGTGGTGTTTTGATGCTCATCCAAAACCTCAAAATAGACAACGCAACGGGCCCTGATATGCTACCAGCTAGGGTGCTGAAGTAATATTCATTATTCATATCTCCCCTTTTGACAACAATCTTCTAGCAGTCGCTTGATACTGGACTCAACTGGAGCATTACTATCAGATTGGTTGAAGGCAAGCATTGCTCCTATCTGCAAGGAAGGAGACAAAACTCACAAAAGGGCCCCAAGCATCTACAGACCAGTGTCAACTAGACAACTCCTGGCAGTTATACCGCCAACGTGTATACTTTATCCCCACTTTCCTGTGATGTAGTTGGGGCCGCTAATTCGAGGCCCTGGCAACTCTTTTGAGGTGAGGGGTTGAATTCTCACATAACTTATGCAAATTTGACATTCATTGACCTTGAAATGACATTCATGTTCTTCTCAACCAATGGTAGTCCACATCTACCAAGTTTCGTAAAACCTCACAATGTTTGAGAAATTATAATTTTCTCACAAATTTGACCTCCGATGACTTTGAAGCGACCACCATGTCGCTCGGTACTGACTGTAGACCACATCCACCAAGTTTTGTTCAAATCCAACAAGGGTCAGAAAGGTATGCAAATTTGTCATCCGTGACCTTGAAATTACCGCCATGTTTTTCTGGTCCAACTGTAGATCACATCTACCAAGTTTTGTCCGAATCCAACAATGGTTGAAAATAACAAAGTTCCCCAAATTTGACCTCTGATGACCTTTAAAATTTTCGCCATGTCGTTCAGGACTTCTGTAACTGTAGACCACATCCACCAAGTTTCGTTCAAATCCAACAAAGTTCGGAAAATTACGCAAATTCGACCTCTGGTGACCTTAAAATTACCGCCATGTTTTTCGGGTCCGACTGTAGTCCACATCCACCAAGTTTCGTTCAAATCCAACGAAGATCGAAAAATTACGCAAATTTGACCTCTGGTGACCTTAAAATTACCGCCATGTTTTTCCGGGTCCAACTGTAGTCCACATCCACCAAGTTTCGTTCAAATCCAACATAGTTCCGTGATCCGTCTGTGTGCCAAGTTTATGATTATTCGGTCATTGCATTGGAGAGTTATCGCGTTATCACGAACATCTTCCGGCGGCGGCGGCGGCAGCGGAGACGACGAAGGCAAAACCATAATATCACCAAAGTAATTATAATATGATTTTATATAGCGTAATGTCATCGGAGTGTTCTGGTGGATAATTAACATGGGAAACATTGTCTGAACAGGTGATTCGTAAGTTTTGTTCCAAATTAGGGGGTACGGGTGGTGTTTCAACTACTTTTGGCTTGGATTGTAGGTTCATATTAGTATATATATAGACCCACTGGCTGTTTACGCTTCCAGATGACTGGAAATGAGAAAATCACGTGATAGGCGCTGCCAGCTGAAGTACAAACTTCCGGTTGGTTTCTTGATGAGATTATAGTGACATTGACGATATGCTCCATATCGCATGAATGCACAACGTTTATCATAGTAGACCCTTCGCGTATTGTGTAGGAAGTGTAGGCATATAGCTTACCTCGGTAGTCGGTACTCGGTAGGAAGGCATGGATGTGGCTAGGTGGCAGTTTTGACAACTACGATCGCATTGAAAAAAAATGAAAGACCGGAGCCTCATATAAGAGTCACTGAGTCTTGAGCGAAAACAACTTTTCAGGAAGTTGTTCTTGTGGTAGCATTGTACAAACACACGGAAGCAGTTGACACCACGAGGCTGGCAGTTTTGTTTGGACAGTTTGTTAGGCGCTACTGGATTGAAGTGGAGCGATTTCTACGCACTGAATATCAAACGCTCATGATCTCAATCCGTGTTGGACTGGATATAGCCCATTTAGGTGCTGGTTTCTTCCTCCCCAGGCTAAAATCCTGTGTGATCCCGATGGTCTAACATCAACTAGGACAGACTTTCAAAGTGAGTACGGCTAGCCAATAAGAAACGTGTCCGTCTGGGGTGGGTCTCTGGTCTCCTTTTTCTCTCGCCTGAACTTTGTTCAAGGAGAGACTAGTGATCACTTTGCCGTGTGTGTGTCCGGCGTCTGTCTGTCCGTATGTGCAGATGATATCTTGTGAACTGTACATGCCCTCATGCTGATCTTTTTGGTGGAGGTGTATGGAGGTGAGTTCCCGTTGCAGAGCACTTTTCGTTCCGAAAGACCGGAATAGTTTGCATAAATTTGCATATTAGTCGAAAAGTTGATCAAAAGCTTGTGTACAAGATATCTCATGATCGATGAATGCGTCGTTGGTGCAGCTCGGTCTATATGATAGCTATGGAGGGTAGACGACCTGATTTGATTTTTCAGCTTGAGATATGCTAATTAAGTACTATATTTAGCATAATTATTGTGATTCTCGGATTTCGACGAAACTTGTATGTGGTCTACTTTCCGTCCTGATAAACCTGATATGACAATGAAGGTCACCGAAGGTCATTTAATGTGTTCAATTGAGGAGTCTAACTAGCCACAACGTATGTAATTTTTTCAAGTTTGTTGGATTCTCCTAAAATTTGGTGGATATGGTCTACTCTCAGTCCGATGGAGTTTGACAGCAGAGTCAAGGTCACCAGAGGTCATTTCTCGTGTTTGATTTGCATAAATAATATGATCATAATTTTACTTGTTTCCTCGACGTTTTCATGCCGAATCATTTTTTCGTGGCCATTTTGGGATGTCAATGACACCTCCTGGTCAGAACGAGCTATGATTTGACCCCACGTTAGAAAAGGGCCTCCCTGAACCTACTGCTGGAGGTTTCTTGCGATCGCAAGATAGTCCCAATTATTCGCCATGGTCGTAAAACATGTCAACATTTTCTGGCACACATACATTTCACTGCCGTCAGGAATGTTGTGGTTTCGACGGTATTGGCCGAATGGAACTGACAGATTTTCCCCTCAACATCCTACACTATCGCAATTATTATCGACGGAATGTTCATTGTTGGCTATGTTTGCTGTTAGTTCGTACTTTCAAGCGTTCAATTCGGATAAGTACAGTCATAATTAGACGTCATTTCACCTCTAATTTTCACTGCTATTTTCGGCTGGTCACTCGTTGAATCATCGGGCAGCAATATCAGAATAATACGGCCGTGTGTGCTGTGTGTAGCCATATAGTCCTCATGGAAGCGAAGTAAGGCTTGTGGTTATGGCCTGGCGCTGTCAGATTAGGAACAGTAAGTTCAGGGCGATCAATTTCTAATGATGTGACTAATGATGTGAAGTCAAAGTTTCTAGTTTGGCAAATAGTGCAGTTAGGGTGCTCATAGAGATTTGTAATGGTGTTTTTTGGAGTCAGTGGGCCAAACAACCAGTCAGTCTGTCAAGGGTCAATGTCATGTGGTTAGAGGTCGTGTTTTTTTAAATGTGCCTATTTCAGTTATGGGCAAAGAGAATGAAAAGTGTCAATTTGTGGATATGTGATAGAGCTCTGTGTGCTACATAGACGAAACCAACTCCCACTTCGATCGGACACCTGGTTCTAGAGTTACGAGGGGTCAAATATCCGTTCTAACACCTTTTAGGCGATATAATTAGGTATGATCATTGAAATACATAATGCTATTAGGACTGGGTGCATCACATAGAGGGTAACATTTCTCATAAACAAACGCCATCACGTTGAGAGTCATTGAAGGTCACTTTTGCGTAGAAAACTGCCAAATAATGCAATAACCTGCAGCTACTCTGTCAGCTGAGGCCGATATTGTAGGACACCTCATGGAGATTAAAAAAAATCATAAAAAACGTAATATCATCAAAGGTCACTCATGCACGCATGGGCTAGAAACAAAAATGAACAAAATTAAATGCGCAATAACCACACTCATCAAAGTCCAACAGGTATGATTTTTTGGGACTAGATGCAAATAGTGTTGAGGAATATTTCCAAATATAACAGTCATTCCATCCGAGGTCATTACAGGTCAATTAGGGGTCGAAAAGTAGTTTTAGGCTGTAAAATGATAACAGAATGTATGTTTCTAGTGCTGTCTGCCTCTTCACTCTTAGTACTCTTCATAGTAGGCTTCATTCATACCTGCTGTATGTGTTGGACTTTATAATTCTTATCATTATTCAATCGATATGATCTAACCAAATGTTCCACCTTATAGGCCAAACAACCAATTTCATGTCTTCCCAATTCAGCTCAAGTCAAGATATATCGTCCCAGTATATACAGTACCAATGATTGACCCTTCTAAACAAAATGACAGTTAATGGGTCACCAAATCACCTCTTCTCAGCCCGACTCAGTCCTAAGGGAGTTCTGTTTTGGCACAAAGCTATCCTAACTATAGCTCATGACAGACTAGGTGTTGACAGGGTCCAGAATTATATAAAAAAGGCTTTTGGCCACTGTTTAATAAATCAGGGAATATATAAAGTTTTTTGGTGTGGTCACTTTGTTGACATTGGCATTAAACGTTGGGGGGAGTGAAAGTGAACAGATTAGAGGTGGCAAAACTGGTAGGCCAATATTTAAATAAGCTCCAGTGTTCGAATAGTCTTCCTCCAAATGAAACTTTCAACATACCGTATAATCTATAATAAACGCCCTGATAATAGGGGTTTCTATCATAGGGTATATTTTTAGGCTATATTGTTAGAATCTTGGCTATATGGTGGCTAGGGCTCTTTTTTGCGATACTTCGGGCAAAAAAAGGGGACGATCATTAGAGGAATGGCTTCTATTACGGATTATATGGTTTACACTATATACTGAATCAGTTGAAAAATGTGAGTTATACTTCTGTGTTTTCAACGTGAGGACTCATAGAAAAAACACTGATGGCGCAACCAGGCGAGACACTTTTCGGCGATCGCCTTGTATTACCCCTGGCCATGTTATACACACTGTGGCAGCATTGTTCACCAGTGATCAGTTTTATTCACCCCTGACCATGTTAGCAGCATTGTTCAACAGTTTTCAGTATATTACCACATGTTATAAACAGTGTGACAGCATTGTTCAGCAAATTGTCAGACTGGGGACAAATGTAAAAAAAAATCTTTGTTCGAATTTCTCCCAAACTGTGATGGTACTATCTTAATATTGTTCTGAGTTACATATGTTCTCCACCATCTCCTAAAACGTTTCATATTTTCTGTTAAGGATGAGGAGGAATGAGAATTTCGAAATTGGGAAAAAATTGTTACATCTGACCCGGGTGCTGAGGTCGATTGTGACAGAGGTGTGGGTCAATTGTAACAATGACAAATATTATTTAGATAGTAACATTTATTTTGCGAGGTCTCCGAACTCTTCGCAGAAATATCCACTGTTTATATACACATCACATGAATACGAATACATTTTTGATTCCTTGACGAAGTCTAAGGAATCTATGCAGTCATGACAGTATGTGTGTGTATGTATGTGTGTGTGTGTGTGTATGTGACGCCTTTCTTGTTAACACAATATCTCGACCCCACCTGGATGGATCAAGCTCATACTTGGTATGTGTGTTCCCCATGAGGAGTAAAT